>CM019042.1:17576672-17737136 GCA_009664405.1 Drosophila bifasciata | reverse complement strand
ACCAAATGCGGACCGTAAAACCCTCCGTGGCTATAGGCCCATTTCGATCCTATCAGCCATAAGTAACCTGTTTGAGAAAATGATCTTGGAAAGAGTTAAAAAACACCTAGCGTCAAGTGAAACTCTAAAAACATATCAGTTTGGATTCAGGGAGGAGAACTCAACCAGCCACTCCTTAGCAGTAGTAAATAACTTTATATACTCAAATCTAGAACAAAAGAAACCCACTATAGCAGTAGCACTAGATTTTGAGAAGGCCTTTGACACGGTATGGACAAACGGACTAATCTACAAAATGATTACATTCCACAAGTTTCACGTTACAACAACCAGACTGATACACAACTACCTCACTGACAGAACATTTTATGTAAGCAACCATACTGGCAAGGAGAAATCCACAATCAGAGGCATAACAGCAGGAGTCCCGCAGGATCACTGCTAGCACCCATATTGTACAACATATATCTAGCAGACATACCAGATTATGCCAGGGACCCAAACTCGACATCCACAGCAAAAATACAGCCACTAGTATATGCAGACGACATACTGATCCTGGCAACAGGGGCCAGAATGCTAACTGTAGAGGCCGACATGAACAATTACCTAATGCGATTAGTGAGCTATTTTCAAAAATGGAGACTAAAGTTAAACCCAGCCAAATGCGAGGGATGTATAACCAAAGGGCCGAGGGTTAAGGACCTGCACCTAAACGCGCGCGCTTTTCTACCCCAAATCAGCATTAATAACATCACCCAAATAGAGTTCAAGCCAACAATCAAATACCTGGGGTCACTTATGACCAAAAACTAAGCTTTAAAGAACACATCAACCAAGTAATGAATAGGGCGAAAGGCCAACTAGCCATGTTACATCGCTCCTTTGGCACATTGAACAGTGACAACAACGCCAGAGTTACGAGAATAAGAGCACTGATGTACAAAAAACTGATACAGCCAATTTTAACATATGGACAAATAGCATGGTTCAGCATAAAATCCAGACAAATGGAAGTGCTTAGAATATTCGAAAGACGAATCATCAGACGTGCCATTGGCAGTGCCGCTAGAAACCCTGGAAGCCATAAATATATCAGCAACAAAAAGACTATATAGCATAGCGAATGTAAATAGACTAGACACGGTAACATTTAGGATAATTGAAAAATTCATTGATAAAACCATACCAGCGCAAACCCCTTGATCTCGGATAGCATTAGCCCTCTAAGAATAGGAAATTATCAGGCCAATGAGCTACTAAGACACATTAAGCATTTAAAAAAGAAATAGGAATAGTACACGACTGTGAAAAATAACCTGATATTCTATCACAAAAAGAACTCTAGTCTTAATCCAAATGACCTAGTATATAATACAAATCAATAAATCTAAATAAATATATAAGTCCCAAAAACCCTCAAATCCCACTGTAAATAAACTCTTCCCCATACCACCCATCCACACCCACATCCTCGTTAAGTAGTTATTAAGTAGTTACTAAGTAGTTATTAGTTATCTAGTTCTAGATCTAGCTATAAGAAAAACACACACAAACCAATGTAAATGAGGTTTTTTCTCAATTAGAGATTTTTCTTAAAATATTATTAAAATACAAAATGTTATTAAAATAAAACAAATTAAGACTAGTATAAAACAAACATGTAAAACCAAACCATAACTTTAAATTACGCCTAGAAAAGCATAATGCACAAGGCAGAATATACACACTAAGCATAAATGTCTCTTGGAAATTGTCAACCATTGTACATTAATAAGATTAGGTTAAGCAACATACAAATTAACCAAAAACCACTCTTGACAAATAAATCGAAGTTTTTTTTTTTTTTTTTGCGTATCGAATTACCGAAAAACCGAATTACCCGAAATTACCAAAAAGTGACAAGTAAAAAGTGAAGAAGAAGAAGAAGAACAAGAACAGCAAGTGGAAGTGGAAGTGAATTGAAGAACTAGAACAGTGTACAGTGAGGGAGAAAAAAAAACAAACTGAAAAAAAAAAAACAAAAAATTACTGTAAAGACAAGGCTAAAAACACTCTGGAAAAACAAACAAAAAAAAAAAAAAACCCATAAATAAAGGCTAGTAACACAAAAAACAAAACAGCAGCAGAAAATTCTCTCGATCCTCTCCCGCCCCCTCCCCAAAAAAAAAAAACAATAAGGGGGTGTGTGTGCGGTGGGCGAGACCCAGAGAAAATTCAAAACTGATGAACAACGACAACAACATCAACATAAATGGCAACATAAACGAAAGGGACAGGAGCCCAATTAACACAATAGACTCACAAGAGCAACAACAAAAAAAAGTCAAAAATTCTGGAATCCGTGGAGTCCGTGGCAGCAACAGTAAGAAACCACCACCACCACCACGGGTCCCCTACGACAACGACCCGACTCAGTATCGGGATTCAAATCCAAATGGCATGCGTTGTGCAATAATAATTCTTGAGGGCAAAAATAATAATATTCTTGAACAGTGACCAGAGCCTGAAGTGTCTGCGGTTTTCTCAAAATCAAGACAACTCACACAGGGCATCATTGTCACTGGGCCACAGAGATTAACAACAATAACCCCAAAGCGAATCCGATGGTATACAGCTGGCAGTGGTAGTAGTGTAGTAATAGTAGCGATAGTGCTGCCAGTGATGATAATTGTCGGACAAGCGATAGGTTTGTAAAAATTTTTCAGCCCAAAAAGAATTATTATGCAATACAACTCAGGCCAATTTGGGATCGGCGCTCAATCATCCGACCACCACTGAGGGACAAAAACAATACATTTTCAAAACAACAACATCAACAACATCAACAACAACAACAAGATCAAAAAATCAACAAAATCAACAGCAGCAGCAGCAGCAACAACAGCTACAACATCAACATCATCATCATCCACATAATGCAAGCACACCACCACCACCACCACCGTGGCGACAGCAGCAACAAAGACAACAAAGGAAGCATATTTCGCCTGTGAAGTGGCTGCCAAAAGAAGCTAAAAATTTTGCACAAGCACTGACCGCCACGTTAACCAGTGCGGAGGGTCAACAATTGTACAACTTCACCAAAGTCTACAATCGAAGTAGTAAAACCGACAACGAAATCAAACAAAAGCAACAAAACAACACCAAAAAGGCGTCAGCGACAACAACAGCAACATCAGCAGCAGCAGCAGCAGCAGCAGCAACAACACCGGCAACAACAACAACAACATCACTGGCAAAAATCAATTTCGGCTCTGACACTGCGGGCATCGGCATCGGTGGCACCAACGACGCCATCGTCGTTGTCAGCTCTAACAACAGCAAAGTCAATATCGACACCGGCCTGGATATCAACACCAGCACCAGAGCCGCCATCATCATCAACAACAGCGGCAGCAGCAGCAGCAGCAGCAGCAGCAGCAGCAGCAGCGGCAACAGCAGCAGCAATCACAAAAGACAACAGTAAGATGAAAAAAACACGACAAACACAGATGGCAGCAGCCCAGCAGCAGCAGCAGCAGCTCCAGACCCAGTCCCAGTCCCAGTCGCAAACAAAATCAATGACAAAGGCAGTGGCAACGGCAACATCAACGGCGACATCAGCATTTACATCAGCGACAGCGGCGGCGGCGGCGGCGGCGGCGGCAATGACAGCAGCAACAACAATAGCTGATCAAGGCCAAAGCCAAAAAAATGCCGAATTTGAGAAACTACAAAGTGAAATGGCTCAGCTGCGTGAACAGAATCAAAAACTGCAAGAAGAACTGGCCAAAATAATTGCAAACAAAATCATTTCGGCCGACAACTACAATTACAGTAGTATGGACGAGGATGATGAAGATGCCAACAACAACAATGATGATGATAATGACGGCTCATCCATGATGGATGTCGAATATCCAGCAATGAGTGCCAGAAAGCGGCGACAAAGCAATGCAAGCCCCAACAACAATAAGCACAGCAACAGCAACAGCAACAAGAAGAGCAACAAGAAGAGTGTTGACAGAAGCAGCAACTGCAGCCTGCTGTTGGGCAACAGCGGCAACAACAATAAGAAAAATAATGCAACCAAGAGCAGGCTCATGATTTTATTTGGAATTGATGCTAATGTTGCGTTATTATTATTATTGCGTTTGGTAGCGCGCAATTCTTGAATTTTGTCCAACATTACCTTGCGGATGGGACAAATTTTGGCATTTGCCGTATGTTCCCCTTTGCAGTTGACACATTTTACAACAGCGGACGGACTATCTATCTTCTTGATTGGACATTGTCAAAAAACCATTTAGGCATTTAACAATCTATATGCCAGCTTGCAATTGCTCGCAATATGCGAAATCGCTGGCAATTATGACATTGAATAATTGAGTTTTTTATTGGGCCTCAGCAATCACGTGAATGCGGCAATTTAGGAGTGTCCTGGCCGAGCATGATCTCGAATGAATTGCGCATTCTTCTCGAATTGTAGAAGCCAGAATTTTTTCTTTAAAAAATGTGATCTTATCTAATACTAGATTGTCGGCAAGTTTCGAGTTATGGCCAGTTCGATATCGTTCGCGTCATAAATGTCCGTTGCAGCAATTTTTCAATATGCAAGAGTATGGTTTTAGCTTTTCAGGTGTAAAAATATGGTAAAATTTGATTTGATGTTTGGAAAAAGTAAAATCTCTTTGATTTTCAGGAATGATGTTAGGTTGTTTGTTTTTAGTATTGATAACCCAAAAATTTTTTGTTTTTAATATCTATGGTGAATTTGATGTCTGATGTTTTGCTAATATTAGTATTAGTTTTAAGTAGATTGGAAATGATTTTTGGGTTACTATTGTATATGGAAATACTGGCGGGATATAGGTTGTTGCTGCTGCTGATGGTGATAAATTGTTACTTTTGTTGCTACCGCTGCAAAAATGTTTGCTATTATTATTTTTTACCTGATTTAGATATGTTGGTGTAGCTGTTGTTGTTGTTGTTGTTATTGCTGCCGCTGCCGCCGCTTTAACGGAATTGCTGTCATCCTTTCGCTGTTGTTGTTGTCGCCGACGATGATGATGATGATGATGGCATTGGCATTGGTGGTGCCAGGTTGAAGCATTCGATTATTTCTGGTTCGTCATCCTCAGCTTCGGCTGCTGTTGCTGCTGCTTTTGCTGCCGCTGTTGGTGTTGTTGAAGATCTGCGTGGCTTTTGCAGATGATGAAATATGGTGGTGCTGTTGTTGCTGTTGCTCTTGTTGTTTTTGATGCTGAAACCGCTGTCGCTGTGCAAATGCTGCTGCTGCCGCTGTTTTTGGCATTTTTGCTGCTGCTGCTGCTAACGCTGCTTCTGTTGGTGCCGCCATCGCTGCCACCGCCACCGCCAGTACCAGTGCCAAACAAATTTCGGTTGCTGCTCTTGGTTTTATTATTATTGTTTGCCTCTCTTTTCCAAAATTCCAAAACTAATCAAAACCCTCGACCAATTGTGCCGGCAACAACAAACCCAAAGTTGCATGCCCATATGTCAGAACGGTTGAATACAAACAAAAAATCAGTATCATCAGCATCGTCAGCAGCAGCAGCAACAGCAGCTGACATTCGATACAATAAACGAAGACACTCGAGATATTTTCGGCAAAAATATCTCAGAGTGTCTTGCCATAATGAGGTCCACAATGTCTGGGTAAAAACGCTATCCAGCCGATCAACGAAGAGGATCGTCATTGACAGTGCTGCCTAAAAAAATGACAGGCAATTTCATTGATATCCTATTCTGTATTGCTGCCTAAAACAACAACAACAACAACAACAACAACCAAAATGACAAAAACAGACACACTCAACCACAATGCCCGCAATAGCGTCACCCGAGGACAATTTCAAAAAGTTGTCAAACGCCAAACTATACAAACTGACAAAAATCAAACGTATTGACACAATTGCACTGGACATTACACGCAAATTCATAGAAACAAACACAGACAGCACAAACCCTTTGGTATGCAAGAGTGTGGCCCAATGGCAGCCGCCTATAACACACCTAAATTGCCTATACACAATCAAACATTTACACATATTGCACACAATCCATAACATAATTAGTGATTGTAACGATAACGTAATCTACTATCATAGACTTAGAAACCAATTAAATCCGAACAAACTTAGATATAACATAGCGCAATAGTATCAAATATAAAAATGTTAAACATATCCACATAAAACAATTCATGTATATACACATACTATATATATATATATTTTCTCTTTTGATTTTGATTTTTTTTTTTTTTTTAGTTTTTTTTTTAGTTTTTGTTCTCATTTTATTGTTTTCATTTTTTATTGTTTTGTTACCTGTTATTAATGTTATTATTATTATTTTTTCATCCATACCCACTCCTCCCATTGTTCCCATGTAAATATGATTCCCACCCATCCTCTACCCATCCTTTTAGCCAGTAACCGAACTAGTCACGAACACAAACGACACGGAAACACAAATACACATATGCAGACAAAGGAACACGTGAACATCGCGCTTCACCCATCCACCCATCCACACAAATACACAATACGCAAACACAAATAAACAATAAACACAAACACACACACACACACACACACACACACACAATAGATTAAGCACGCACACAATAGATTAAGCACACACACAAACAAACACAAAATCATGTAAAAATAGGTTTTTGAATTTTTTCCTATTTAAATCCACAAAAAACACCAAATGTACAAGAAACTATAAGCAAAAAACCGCAATAGAGTTGCCAAAAAACCGCAACAGTAAGAACAAACAAACAATAATTGTATAACAGAGCCCAGAAAAGCATTTCATGCGCAGGGCGTTAAATCATATGAAAATTAATGTTATGTGATATTGGCAATTGTCAAGCCAATACCGCAACTATGATAAAGATATCTCAAATTTGTAATATCATAATCTCAAAAAAAACATTCCTGACAAATAAAGATGAATTATGAAGATGAAGACCTCAGCATTCGTTTGTGAACAGTGAAATAAATAAATATCTACTATTAAAATGTCTGGTCGTGGTAAAGGTGGCAAAGTGAAGGGAAAGGCAAAGTCCCGCTCGAACCGTGCCGGACTTCAGTTCCCTGTTGGTCGTATCCATCGTCTACTTCGCAAGGGGCAACTATGCCGAGCGTGTCGGTGCCGGCGCTCCAGTTTACCTGGCTGCCGTGATGGAATACTTGGCCGCTGAAGTTCTTGAGTTGGCTGGCAATGCTGCCCGTGATAACAAGAAGACGAGAATTATTCCTCGCCATCTGCAGCTGGCCATTCGCAACGATGAGGAGTTGAACAAGCTGCTCTCAGGCGTCACCATTGCTCAGGGTGGTGTGTTGCCCAACATCCAGGCCGTTCTGCTGCCCAAGAAGACCGAGAAGAAGGCATAAATGTTCCAATGGCAACAAAAATTTACATTCTTGTACATATAAACCCAAACGTCCTTTTCAGGACGACCAAACCATGACTAAAGAATTAAGAGAATTTTCATAATTTATTATCATTTTCGTTTTAAAATATAAATAAATTGTAAATATCTATGCTATGCAAGCTAAAAACTTGTATTTCTGTTAATTGAGGGCCTTAGAAAAGTACAGTTGGAAAGGAAATGAATTTAAGGGGCTGCGTTTTTTGTGGACGGGGACCATATTTTGTTTACCTACGTCGTGTGTACCTTTTCTAATACCCACCAGTGCATTTCCGACCAAAACGAACACTATTTTACCAAGCGAATTTACCTAATAACAAAATGACCCGATATCTCTTGCAAAGCCTGCGCCAAATTTGTTGTTTTATTATGTTCTAGGGGTTTTAAATATACAACCAACAACCATACCCATGCTGACCCGTGTATTGTTGCCTTGGTTAATTTGGTTAATTTTTCATTTCATGCCAATGGCAGAAATACCATTATTATATTGATAATATACACAACTATTGAAAATATGCCTCTCTTTTAGATTATTTTGTGGTCCTGAAAAGGACCGATTGTTTACTTTCTGAATACTTTTGTACAGCAGACTGTACAAAATTTCTTAACCGCCGAAACCGTACAGCGTGCGGCCTTGCCTCTTGAGAGCATACACAACATCCATGGCTGTGACTGTCTTCCTCTTGGCGTGTTCAGTGTAGGTGACGGCATCACGGATTACGTTTTCCAAAAACACCTTCAGCACTCCACGAGTCTCCTCATAGATGAGTCCCGAGATACGTTTTACACCGCCACGACGAGCCAAACGGCGGATAGCGGGCTTCGTAATACCCTGGATGTTATCACGCAGAACCTTGCGATGACGCTTAGCGCCTCCCTTTCCCAAGCCTTTACCACCTTTACCACGACCAGTCATTTTTCACTATGCTTGCTTCACTTTACGAATATCAGGAGCGAATGTTGATTTCGGAAACCCTGTCACTTCTATTTATACCAAAACACCATCGTAACACGAGTGAGACCGAATGATATCTGCATCTCGCTCGGGAAATGAAATAGCATGCTTCGGCTGCTTTCGTTCTCGCTCTCTCGTTTCAACCCTCCACCAGTGGAATGCTATATAAGCTAGCACTGTGCTCAGCGATCGTTTATTGTAAATTCGAATTTCAAACGTTGAAAGTGAAAATGGCCCGTACCAAGCAGACTGCTCGTAAAAAAACTGGTGGCAAGGCGCCACGCAAACAACTGGCTACAAAGGCCGCACGTAAAAGTGCTCCAGCAACTGGTGGCGTAAAGAAACCTCAATGGCTTATCGTTATCGCCCTGGCACTGTTGCCCTGCGTGAAATCCGTCGTTACCAGAAGAGTACCGAGCTGCTGATCCGCAAACTGCCTTTCCAGCGGCTGGTTCGTGAAATCGCTCAAGATTTCAAAACCGACTTGCGTTTCCAGAGCTCAGCAGTAATGGCACTGCAGGAAGCTAGCGAAGCCTATCTGGTCGGTCTCTTCGAAATGATACCAACTTTAGCCATCCATGCCAAGCGTGTCACAATTATGCCCAGGGACATCCAGCTGGCCAGACGTATTCGTGGCGAGCGTGCTTAAGTTGACATTTCTTCGACAGGCGCATAGCAATTGTATTCAAATCGGTCCTTTTCAGGACCACAAAAAAACTTTTCGGCATTGAGATTTTTTATTTCTATATACTCGTATTATTTTCCCCAAATAAAATATGTACATATCTTTGATATTAGTCTTTGTTTCGTGCATGGCTGTTTTAATTCGCAATACAACATGAAAATGAATTGCGGGAAAAACATCCATCCAATAAATCCATAGCGTACTCGTATTGTTTTTTTTATTGTTATTGAATTAGTGGCTGGAGGGATATTGGGAAATTGTCATTTATCTGGGAAGCAGAATATGATGGTTTGTGACCTTTTTTTTTTTCAGACACTAGAAGCAGAACCTGTGAAATTTAAACAGAATAGAACACATCATTATTTATTAATTTACTGATTACACTTGTTTTGTGGATATGAATATCCATTTAACGTACATTTCGTAATATCAACACATTTTCAATGACACAAAACAGAAAAATTCAGTTTTTGTTAAATGTAACAGATCTGATTGAACGCCAGAAACAGTTTGACAGCGGTTTTTTGAAACGTTCACTCGTAGTACTAGCATGTAATAAAAGGCCGTTTAAAAATAGCAATATATGAAAATATTATAAAAAGTAATGGAATAATGTTTTTTTGATACGTATAAATTGGTGTAGACAGTAAAATTTGCGAAAAATAGATTCTTTCGATTTTTACTTTGAGTTTATTTAAATTGGTACTGCCATGTGGGTATGAAAGTATCTTATTTTTGGGTAAATACATGAAAAAAATGGATCAGAATTAATATGAAGTTGAAAATGGTGTTGATTTCCTTAAGAAAAATGGCTAATAATATTATATTTTTTACAACATTTATATTTTTTTGACCGCTAAATTCAATGCTGAACATACCCAGAAAGTAATCGTTTTGTACTCTATAGGGTTATCTTTAAAACGATTTTAAAATACCATAATAAACGATATGCGAATATCTGTTGAATGCCTCTTAAAAGTAAATTGATCAAATTTTATGTTTCAAAAATAAATTTTGTAAAATAAGCTAAAATTGGTATTTTTAAATAACATTGAATACAATATATAAGAGTTCGATAACTACATGTCAAAGTTTGCACAGGTATTAAAAATAGATAATGGACGATATTCAGAAAATAAATTATTTACAATAAAATTTTAAACATTTACGAATCTGATTCAATAAAAATGTATTTACATTAGTTAATAATAATATATTAAAAAGTGGAAATAAGTCAGACATTCAGTGAAACTTCTGCAACAACAAAATCACCATTGCTAAAATCATCTTCGTACTGCCCTTCTACTCGCTTCTCACTCGAACGGGGGACCTTAACATGAAGATTTTTTGCCTGATACAATTCATTAAAAAATGTATTATTTTTATACAGAAACATGTCTGATTCCGCAGTTGCAACATCCGCGTCCCCAGTGGCTGCTCCACCAGTACCAGCTGAGAAGAAGGTGGCCGCTAAAAAACGCTAAAAAGCATCTGGATCCGCTGCGGCTACTGCAAAGGCAAAGAAGCCCACAGCTCCACCATCGCATCCTCCAACTCAGCAAATGGTTGACGCTTCGATTAAGAGCTTGAAGGAACGTGGCGGCTCTTCGCTCCCTGGCCATCAAGAAATATATTACTGCCGAATACAAATGCGATGCCCAGAAACTAGCTCCGTTTATCAAGAAGTACTTGAAGTCAGCCGTTGCCAACGGAAAGCTGATCCAAACAAAGGGAAAAGGTGCCTCTGGTTCGTTCAAACTGTCGGCTTCCGCCAAAAGGAGCCCAAGCCAAAGGTTGCATCTGTCGAAAAGAAGGTGAAAACTAAGAAGGTGTTTGTCATCGGCAGCAGCAAAGAAGACAGAAGACAAAGCAGCCCCGGTGAAAGAAGCTAAAGGGTGGAGACGGTGACAAGAAGCTAAAGGCAAAGAAGACAGTCGCCACCAAGAAGACCGCAGAGAAGAAGAAAACTGAGAAGGCAAAGGCTAAGGATGTGAAGAAAACTGGAACCGTGAAGGCAAAGCCAGCAGCGGCAAAGGCCAAGTCGAGTCCAGCAAAGCCAAAACCAAAAGCAAAGGCTGTAGCTGCAGCAGCGTCTGCCAAGCCCAAGAAGACGACGAAAAAGCCAGCTGCTCCCGCCACCGTAAAGAAGCCGAAAGCAAAGACGACGGCGGCCAGAAGTAAATTGCGAAATTGTACACTTTGGTGTACACGGTCGCACTCGAAATTTTAGATGTATACATCTGAAATTGATTTAAACAAGCCCCTTTTCAGGGCTACAAAACTATATCAAAAGAGACACAAATTATCGAGCCTTGTATACATATTTAATGGATATTTAATATTTAGCATCCGAAATTGATTTAAAGAATGCATTTTCTGGGCTACAAAACTATATCAAAAAGATAGTAAATTAGTATAAATTATCGAGCCTTGCATACATATGCTATAGATATTTTTAATATGTAGCCTCTACTTCAAACTCCGTGACGCAGACGTACAAGAGTTGTTCGAGAACCGAATAAGAACGTAAAATCGCAGTGGTCGTATGTGTACATCTACAAACGTATGTTTATAGATGGTTTCTTGCGAATCGAAGAGATTTATTTAAACATTATATTGTTTTTATTCGTTTGTCAATATTGAAAATGGAATTTCTTTGAAAAAACATTTTGTGGCCCTGTTTAAAAGGGCCTTTTGGGTTTGTTCTGCAGAGAAACAAATTTACTTGGAGCTGGTGTACTTGGTGACAGCCTTGGTTCCCTCACTAACAGCGTGCTTGGCCAACTCTCCCGGCAGCAGCAGGCGCACAGCCGTTTGGATTTCCCTGGTGATGGTTGAACGCTTGTTGTAATGAGCCAAGCGAGAAGCCTCGGCGGCAATGCGTTCGAAGATGTCATTTACAAAGCTGTTCATGATGCTCATCGCTTTCGACGAAATACCAGTGTCAGGGTGGACTTGCTTCAGAACTTTTTAAATATAGATGGCATAGCTCTCCTTCCTCTTGCGCTTCTTCTTCTTGTCGTTCTTGGTGATGTTCTTCTGAGCCTTTCCAGCCTTTTTGGCTGCCTTTCCACTAGTTTTGGGCGGCATTTTATTTCACTTCACTTTTACAGTTGATTTTATACTTTGCGAGGTAAACCGACAAAGCCTTATACTTTTATTCAAGCAGTCTGTTCAGGTTTGACATTCAGGCGAACAACCCACCCCTAGGCTGAACGCCCAAGCAGGCGGAAAAGGTATAAATATAGCGACAGTATGTGAAGACCTCAGCATTCGTTTGTGAACAGTGAAATAAATAAATATCTACTATTAAAATGTCTGGTCGTGGTAAAGGTGGCAAAGTGAAGGGAAAGGCAAAAGTCCCGCTCGAACCGTGCCGGACTTCAGTTCCCTGTTGGTCGTATCCATCGTCTACTTCGCAAGGGCAACTATGCCGAGCGTGTCGGTGCCGGCGCTCCAGTTTACCTGGCTGCCGTGATGGAATACTTGGCCGCTGAAGTTCTTGAGTTGGCTGGCAATGCTGCCCGTGATAACAAGAAGACGAGAATTATTCCTCGCCATCTGCAGCTGGCCATTCGCAACGATGAGGAGTTGAACAAGCTGCTCTCAGGCGTCACCATTGCTCAGGGTGGTGTGTTGCCCAACATCCAGGCCGTTCTGCTGCCCAAGAAGACCGAGAAGAAGGCATAAATGTTCCAATGGCAACAAAAATTTACATTCTTGTACATATAAACCCAAACGTCCTTTTCAGGACGACCAAACCATGACTAAAGAATTAAGAGAATTTTCATAATTTATTATCATTTTCGTTTTAAAATATAAATAAATTGTAAATATCTATGCTATGCAAGCTAAAAAAAAACTTGTATTTCTGTTAATTGAGGGCCTTAGAAAAGTACAGTTGGAAAGGAAATGAATTTAAGGGGCTGCGTTTTTGTGGACGGGGACCATATTTTGTTTACCTACGTCGTGTGTACCTTTTCTAATACCCACCAGTGCATTTCCGACCAAAACGAACACTATTTTACCAAGCGAATTTACCTAATAACAAAATGACCCGATATCTCTTGCAAAGCCTGCGCCAAATTTGTTGTTTTATTATGTTCTAGGGGTTTTAAATATACAACCAACAACCATACCCATGCTGACCCGTGTATTGTTGCCTTGGTTAATTTGGTTAATTTTTCATTTCATGCCAATGGCAGAAATACCATTATTATATTGATAATATACACAACTATTGAAAATATGCCTCTCTTTTTAGATTATTTTGTGGTCCTGAAAAGGACCGATTGTTTACTTTCTGAATACTTTTGTACAGCAGACTGTACAAAATTTCTTAACCGCCGAAACCGTACAGCGTGCGGCCTTGCCTCTTGAGAGCATACACAACATCCATGGCTGTGACTGTCTTCCTCTTGGCGTGTTCAGTGTAGGTGACGGCATCACGGATTACGTTTTCCAAAAACACCTTCAGCACTCCACGAGTCTCCTCATAGATGAGTCCCGAGATACGTTTTACACCGCCACGACGAGCCAAACGGCGGATAGCGGGCTTCGTAATACCCTGGATGTTATCACGCAGAACCTTGCGATGACGCTTAGCGCCTCCCTTTCCCAAGCCTTTACCACCTTTACCACGACCAGTCATTTTTCACTATGCTTGCTTCACTTTACGAATATCAGGAGCGAATGTTGATTTCGGAAACCCTGTCACTTCTATTTATTTTTATCAAAACACCATCGTAACACGAGTGAGACCGAATGATATCTGCATCTCGTGCATCTGACAAGTTCAATGAATGAAATTATGCATAATTCGGCTGCTTTTCGTTCTCGCTCTCTCGTTTCAACCCTCCACCAGTGGAATGCTATATAAGCTTAGCACTGTGCTCAGCGATCGTTTATTGTAAATTCGAAAAAAAAACGTTGAAAAACCTGAAAAATGGCCCGTACCAACTTAGACTGCTCGTAAATTCTATTCTTTGGGTGGCAAGGCGCCACGCAAACAACTGGCTACAAAGGCCGCACGTAAAAATAGCTCCAGCAACTGGTGGCGTAAAGAAACCTCATCGTTATCGCCCTGGCACTGTTGCCCTGCGTGAAATCCGTCGTTACCAGAAGAGTACCGAGCTGCTGATCCGCAAACTGCCTTTCCAGCGGCTGGTTCGTGAAATCGCTCAAGATTTCAAAACCGACTTGCGTTTCCAGAGCTCAGCAGTAATGGCACTGCAGGAAGCTAGCTCGAAGCCTATCTGGTCGGTCTCTTCGAAGATACCAACTTTCGAATGTGCCATCCATGCCAAGCGTGTCACAAATTATGCCCATGGACATCCAGCTGGCCAGACGTATTCGTGGCGAGCGTGCTTTTGGTGAGTTGACATTTCTTCGACAGGCGCATAGCAATTGTATTCAAATCGGTCCTTTTCAGGACCACAAAAAACTTCCATTGAGATTTTTTATTTCTATATACTCGTATTATTTTCCCCAAATAAAATATGTACATATCTTTGATATTAGTCTTTGCTTCGTGCATGGCTGTTTTAATTCGAATATACAACATGAAAATGAATTGCGGGAAAAACATCCATCCAATAAATCCATAGCGTACTCGTATTGTTTTTGTTTTATTGTTATTGAATTAGTGGCTGGAGGGATATTGGGAAATTGTCATTTATCTGGGAAGCAGAATATGATGGTTTGTGACACAATTTTCAGACACTAGAAGCAGAACCGGTACTAGAAGCAGGTAGATGTTGTAGACCTGTGATCCTTGAACGAAATTTAAACAGAATAGAACACATCATTATTTATTAATTTACTGATTACACTTGTTTTGTGGATATGAATATCCATTTAACGTACATTTCGTAATATCAACACATTTTCAATGACACAAACAGAAAAATTCAGTTTTTGTTAAATGTAACAGATCTGATTGAACGCCAGAAACAGTTTGACAGCGGTTTTTGAAACGTTCACTCGTAGTACTTGCATGTAATAAAAGGCCGATGTTTAAAAATAGCAATATATGAAAATATTATAAAAAAGTAATGGAATAATGTTTTTAAGATACGTATAAATTTTTCTAGACAGTAAAATTTGCGAAAAATAGATTCTTTCGATTTTACTTTGAGTTTATTTAAATTGGTACTGGTTTGTGGGTATGAAATTATTCTTATTTTTCCAAATACATGAAAAAATGGATCCCAATTAATATGAAGTTGAAAATGGTGTTGATTTTTTAAGAAAAATGGCTAATAATATTATTTTTACAACATTTATATTTTTGACCGCTAAATTCAATGCTGAACATACCCAGAAAGTAATCGTTTTGTACTCTATAGGGTTATCTTTAAAACGATTTTAAAATACCATAATAAACGATATGCGAATATCTGTTGAATGCCTCTTAAAGTAAATTGATCAAATTTTATGTTTCAAAAAATAAATTTTGTAAAATAAGCTAAAATTGGTATTTTTAAATAACATTGAATACAATATATAAGAGTTCGATAACTACATGTCAAAGTTTGCACAGGTATTAAAAATAGATAATGGACGATATTCAGAAAATAAATTATTTACAATAAAATTTTAAACATTTACGAATCTGATTCAATAAAAATGTATTTACATTAGTTAATAATAATATATTTCCTCGTGGAAATAAGTCAGACATTCAGTGAAACTTCTGCAACACAAATCACCATTGCTAAAATCATCTTCGTACTGCCCTTCTACTCGCTTCTCACTCGAACGGGGGACCTTAACATGAAGATTTTTTTCCTGATACAATTCATTAAAAAGTGTATTATTTTTATACAGAAACATGTCTGATTCCGCAGTTGCAACATCCGCGTCCCCAGTTGGCTGCTCCACCAGTACCAGCTGAGAAAAGGATGGCCGCTAAAAGGCATCTGGATCCGCTGCGGCTACTTTAGGCAAAGGCAAAGAAGCCCACACGGATGAATCGCATCCTCCAACTCAGCAAATGGTTGACGCTTCGATTAAGAGCTTGAAGGAACGTGGCGGCAAGGGCTCCTGGCCATCAAGAAATATATTACTGCCGAATACAAATGCGATGCCCAGAAACAGCTCCGTTTATCAAGGGTGTACTTGAAGGGTCGTTGCCAACGGAAAGCTGATCCAAACAAAGGGAAAAAAGGTGCCTCTGGTTCGTTCAAACTGTCGGCTTCCGCCAAAAAGGTTCTGTCCCAATTTATGGCTTAAAAGGTTGCATCTGTCGAAAAGAAGTCTGAAAACTAAGAAGGTGTTGGTCATCGGCAGCAGCAAATGAAGACAGCAGCCCCAAAAAAAGCAGCCGGAGCCGGTGACAAAAAGCTAAAGGCAAAGAAGACAGTCGCCACCACCAAGAAGACCGCAGAGAAGAAGAAAACTGAGAAGGCAAAGGCTAAGGATGTGAAGAAATGGAACCGTGAAGGCAAAGCCAGCAGCGGCAAAGGCCAAGTCGAGTCCAGCAAAGCCAAAACCAAAAGCAAAGGCTGTAGCTGCAGCAGCGTCTGCCAAGCCCAAGAAGACGACGAAAAAGCCAGCTGCTCCCGCCACCGTAAAGAAGCCGAAAGCAAAGACGACGGCGGCCAAGAAGTAAATTGCGAAATTGTACACTTTGGTGTACACGGTCGCACTCGAAATTTTAGATGTATACATCTGAAATTGATTGCTTTAAACAAAAATTTTCAGGGCTACAAAACTATATCAAAAGAGACACAAATTATCGAGCCTTGTATACATATTTAATGGATATTTAATATTTAGCATCCGAAATTGAGGGCTTTAAAGAATGCATTTTCTGGGCTACAAAACTATATCAAAAGATAGTAAATTAGTATAAATTATCGAGCCTTGCATACATATGCTATAGATATTTAATATGTAGCCTCTACTTCAAACTCCGTGACGCAGACGTACAAGAGTTGTTCGAGAACGAATAAGAACGTAAAATCGCAGTTTTCGTATGTACATCTACAAACGTATGTTTTTAGATGGTTTCTTGCGAATCGAAGAGATTTATTTAAACATTATATTGTTTTTATTCGTTTGTCAATATTGAAAATGGAATTTCTTTGAAAAAACATTTTGTGGCCCTGAAAAGGGCCTTTTCTTTTGTTCTGCAGAGAAACAAATTTACTTGGTCTGGTGTACTTGGTGACAGCCTTGGTTCCCCTCACTAACAGCGTGCTTGGCCAACTCCCCGGCAGCAGCAGGCGCACAGCCGTTTGGATTTCCCGACTGGTGATGGTTGAACGCTTGTTGTAATGAGCCAAGCGAGAAGCCTCGGCGGCAATGCGTTCGAAAGATGTCATTTACAAAGCTGTTCATGATGCTCATCGCTTTTCGACGAAATACCAGTGTCAGGGTGGACTTGCTTCAGAACTTTGTAAATATAGATGGCATAGCTCTCCTTCCTCTTGCGCTTCTTCTTCTTGTCGTTCTTGGTGATGTTCTTCTGAGCCTTTCCAGCCTTTTTGGCTGCCTTTCCACTAGTTTTTGGGCGGCATTTTATTTCACTTCACTTTTACAGTTGATTTTATACTTTGCGAGGTAAACCGACAAAGCCTTATACTTTTATTCAAGCAGTCTGTTCAGGTTTGACATTCAGGCGAACAACCCACCCCTAGGCTGAACGCCCAAGCAGGCGGAAAAGGTATAAATATAGCGACAGTATGTGAAGACCTCAGCATTCGTTTGTGAACAGTGAAATAAATAAATATCTACTATTAAAATGTCTGGTCGTGGTAAAGGTGGCAAAGTGAAGGGAAAGGCAAAGTCCCGCTCGAACCGTGCCGGACTTCAGTTCCCTGTTGGTCGTATCCATCGTCTACTTCGCAAGGGCAACTATGCCGAGCGTGTCGGTGCCGGCGCTCCAGTTTACCTGGCTGCCGTGATGGAATACTTGGCCGCTGAAGTTCTTGAGTTGGCTGGCAATGCTGCCCGTGATAACAAGAAGACGAGAATTATTCCTCGCCATCTGCAGCTGGCCATTCGCAACGATGAGGAGTTGAACAAGCTGCTCTCAGGCGTCACCATTGCTCAGGGTGGTGTGTTGCCCAACATCCAGGCCGTTCTGCTGCCCAAGAAGACCGAGAAGAAGGCATAAATGTTCCAATGGCAACAAAATTTTACATTCTTGTACATATAAAAACCCAAACGTCCTTTTCAGGACGACCAAACCATGACTAAAGAATTAAGAGAATTTTCATAATTTATTATCATTTTCGTTTTAAAATATAAATAAATTGTAAATATCTATGCTATGCAAGCTAAAAACTTGTATTTCTGTTAATTGAGGGCCTTAGAAAAGTACAGTTGGAAAGGAAATGAATTTAAGGGGCTGCGTTTTTTTGTGGACGGGGACCATATTTTGTTTACCTACGTCGTGTGTTTACCTTTTCTAATACCCACCAGTGCATTTCCGACCAAAACGAACACTATTTTACCAAGCGAATTTACCTAATAACAAAATGACCCGATATCTCTTGCAAAGCCTGCGCCAAATTTGTTGTTTTTTATTATGTTCTAGGGGTTTTAAATATACAACCAACAACCATACCCATGCTGACCCGTGTATTGTTGCCTTGGTTAATTTGGTTAATTTTTCATTTCATGCCAATGGCAGAAATACCATTATTATATTGATAATATACACAACTATTGAAAATATGCCTCTCTTTTTAGATTATTTTGTGGTCCTGAAAAGGACCGATTGTTTACTTTCTGAATACATTTGTACAGCAGACTGTACAAAAACACTTAACCGCCGAAACCGTACAGCGTGCGGCCTTGCCTCTTGAGCATACACAACATCCATGGCTGTGACTGTCTTCCTCTTGGCGTGTTCAGTGTAGGTGACGGCATCACGGATTACGTTTTCCAAAAACACCTTCAGCACTCCACGAGTCTCCTCATAGATGAGTCCCGAGATACGTTTTACACCGCCGCCACGACAAACAAACGGCGGATAGCGGGCTTCGTAATACCCTGGATGTTATCACGCAGAACCTTGCGATGACGCTTAGCGCCTCCCTTTCCCAAGCCTTTACCACCTTTACCACGACCAGTCATTTTTCACTATGCTTGCTTCACTTTACGAATATCAGGAGCGAATGTTGATTTCGGAAACCCTGTCACTTCTATTTATACCAAAACACCATCGTAACACGAGTGAGACCGAATGATATCTGCATCTCGCTCGGGAAATGAAATAGCATGCTTCGGCTGCTTTCGTTCTCGCCTCTCTCGTTTCAACCCTCCACCAGTGGAATGCTATATAAGCTAGCACTGTGCTCAGCGATCGTTTATTGTAAATTCGAATTTCAAACGTTGAAAGTGAAAATGGCCCGTACCAAGCAGACTGCTCGTAAATCCACTGGTGGCAAGGCGCCACGCAAACAACTGGCTACAAAGGCCGCACGTAAAAGTGCTCCAGCAACTGGTGGCGTAAAGAAACCTCATCGTTATCGCCCTGGCACTGTTGCCCTGCGTGAAATCCGTCGTTACCAGAAGAGTACCGAGCTGCTGATCCGCAAACTGCCTTTCCAGCGGCTGGTTCGTGAAATCGCTCAAGATTTCAAAACCGACTTGCGTTTCCAGAGCTCAGCAGTAATGGCACTGCAGGAAGCTAGCGAAGCCTATCTGGTCGGTCTCTTCGAAGATACCAACTTGTGTGCCATCCATGCCAAGCGTGTCACAATTATGCCCAAGGACATCCAGCTGGCCAGACGTATTCGTGGCGAGCGTGCTTAAGTTGACATTTCTTCGACAGGCGCATAGCAATTGTATTCAAATCGGTCCTTTTCAGGACCACAAAAAACTTACATTGAGATTTTTTATTTCTATATACTCGTATTATTTTCCCCAAATAAAATATGTACATATCTTTGATATTAGTCTTTTGCTTCGTGCATGGCTGTTTTTTTAATTCGCAATACAACATGAAAATGAATTGCGGGAAAAACATCCATCCAATAAATCCATAGCGTACTCGTATTGTTTTTGTTTTATTGTTATTGAATTAGTGGCTGGAGGGATATTGGGAAATTGTCATTTATCTGGGAAGCAGAATATGATGGTTTGTGACACAATTTTCAGACACTAGAAGCAGAACCTGTGAAATTTAAACAGAATAGAACACATCATTATTTATTAATTTACTGATTACACTTGTTTTGTGGATATGAATATCCATTTAACGTACATTTCGTAATATCAACACATTTTCAATGACACAAACAAACAGAAAAATTCAGTTTTTGTTAAATGTAACAGATCTGATTGAACGCCAGAAACAGTTTGACAGCGGTTTTTGAAACGTTCACTCGTAGTACTAGCATGTAATAAAAGGCCGTTTAAAAATAGCAATATATGAAAATATTATAAAAAAAATAATGGAATAATGTTTTTAAGATACGTATAAATTGGTGTAGACAGTAAAATTTGCGAAAAATAGATTCTTTCGATTTTTTACTTTGAGTTTATTTAAATTGGTACTGCCATGTGGGTATGAAAGTATCTTATTTTTGGGTAAATACATGAAAAAATGGATCAGAATTAATATGAAGTTGAAAATGGTGTTGATTTCCTTAAGAAAAATGGCTAATAATATTATATTTTACAACATTTATATTTTTTTGACCGCTAAATTCAATGCTGAACATACCCAGAAAGTAATCGTTTTGTACTCTATAGGGTTATCTTTAAAACGATTTTAAAAAATACCATAATAAACGATATGCGAATATCTGTTGAATGCCTCTTAAAGTAAATTGATCAAATTTTATGTTTCAAAAATAAATTTTGTAAAATAAGCTAAAATTGGTATTTTTAAATAACATTGAATACAATATATAAGAGTTCGATAACTACATGTCAAAGTTTGCACAGGTATTAAAAATAGATAATGGACGATATTCAGAAAATAAATTATTTACAATAAAATTTTAAACATTTACGAATCTGATTCAATAAAAATGTATTTACATTAGTTAATAATAATATATTAAAAAGTGGAAATAAGTCAGACATTCAGTGAAACTTCTGCAACACAAATCACCATTGCTAAAATCATCTTCGTACTGCCCTTCTACTCGCTTCTCACTCGAACGGGGGACCTTAACATGAAGATTTTTTGCCTGATACAATTCATTAAAAAGTGTATTATTTTTATACAGAAACATGTCTGATTCCGCAGTTGCAACATCCGCGTCCCCAGTGGCTGCTCCACCAGTACCAGCTGAGAAGAAGGTGGCCGCTAAAAGGCATCTGGATCCGCTGCGGCTACTGCAAAGGCAAAAAAGCCCACAGCTCCACCATCGCATCCTCCAACTCAGCAAATGGTTGACGCTTCGATTAAGAGCTTGAAGGAACGTGGCGGCTCTTCGCTCCTGGCCATCAAGAAATATATTACTGCCGAATACAAATGCGATGCCCAGAAACTAGCTCCGTTTATCAAGAAGTACTTGAAGTCAGCCGTTGCCAACGGAAAGCTGATCCAAACAAAGGGAAAAGGTGCCTCTGGTTCGTTCAAACTGTCGGCTTCCGCCAAAAAGGAGCCCAAGCCAAAGGTTGCATCTGTCGAAAAGAAGGTGAAAACTAAGAAGGTGTTGTCATCGGCAGCAGCAAAGAAGACAGCAGCCCCCAAAAAAGCAGCCGGAGCCGGTGACAAGAAGCTAAAGGCAAAGAAGACAGTCGCCACCAAGAAGACCGCAGAGAAGAAGAAAACTGAGAAGGCAAAGGCTAAGGATGTGAAGAAAACTGGAACCGTGAAGGCAAAGCCAGCAGCGGCAAAGGCCAAGTCGAGTCCAGCAAAGCCAAAACCAAAAGCAAAGGCTGTAGCTGCAGCAGCGTCTGCCAAGCCCAAGAAGACGACGAAAAAAGCCAGCTGCTCCCGCCACCGTAAAGAAGCCGAAAGCAAAGACGACGGCGGCCAAAGAAAATTGCGAAATTGTACACTTTGGTGTACACGGTCGCACTCGAAATTTTAGATGTATACATCTGAAATTGATTTAAACAAGCCCTTTTCAGGGCTACAAAACTATATCAAAAGAGACACAAATTATCGAGCCTTGTATACATATTTAATGGATATTTAATATTTAGCATCCGAAATTGATTTAAAGAATGCATTTTCTGGGCTACAAAACTATATCAAAAAGAAAAGAGTAAATTAGTATAAATTATCGAGCCTTGCATACATATGCTATAGATATTTAATATGTAGCCTCTACTTCAAACTCCGTGACGCAGACGTACAAGAGTTGTTCGAGAACCGAATAAGAACGTAAAATCGCAGTGGTCGTATGTACATCTACAAACGTATGTTTATAGATGGTTTCTTGCGAATCGAAGAGATTTATTTAAAAACATTATATTGTTTTTATTCGTTTGTCAATATTGAAAATGGAATTTCTTTGAAAAAACATTTTGTGGCCCTGAAAAGGGCCTTTTGGGTTTGTTCTGCAGAGAAACAAATTTACTTGGAGCTGGTGTACTTGGTGACAGCCTTGGTTCCCCACTAACAGCGTGCGTGCTTGGCCAACTCTCCCGGCAGCAGCAGGCGCACAGCCGTTTGGATTTCCCGACTGGTGATGGTTGAACGCTTGTTGTAATGAGCCAAGCGAAGAAGCGGCGGCAATGCGTTCGAAGATGTCATTTACAAAGCTGTTCATGATGCTCATCGCTTTCGACGAAATACCAGTGTCAGGGTGGACTTGCTTCAGAACTTTGTAAATATAGATGGCATAGCTCTCCTTCCTCTTGCGCTTCTTCTTCTTGTCGTTCTTGGTGATGTTCTTCTGAGCCTTTCCAGCCTTTTTGGCTGCCTTTCCACTAGTTTTTGGGCGGCATTTTATTTCACTTCACTTTTACAGTTGATTTTATACTTTGCGAGGTAAACCGACAAAGCCTTATACTTTTATTCAAGCAGTCTGTTCAGGTTTGACATTCAGGCGAACAACCCACCCTTAGGCTGAACGCCCAAGCAGGCGGAAAAGGGTATAAATATAGCGACAGTATGTGAAGACCTCAGCATTCGTTTGTGAACAGTGAAATAAATAAATATCTACTATTAAAATGTCTGGTCGTGGTAAAGGTGGCAAAGTGAAGGGGAAAGCAAAGTCCCGCTCGAACCGTGCCGGACTTCAGTTCCCTGTTGGTCGTATCCATCGTCTACTTCGCAAAGGGCAACTATGCCGAGCGTGTCGGTGCCGGCGCTCCAGTTTACCTGGCTGCCGTGATGGAATACTTGGCCGCTGAAGTTCTTGAGTTGGCTGGCAATGCTGCCCGTGATAACAAGAAGACGAGAATTATTCCTCGCCATCTGCAGCTGGCCATTCGCAACGATGAGGTTGAACAACAAGCTGCTCTCAGGCGTCACCATTGCTCAGGGTGGTGTGTTGCCCAACATCCAGGCCGTTCTGCTGCCCAAGAAGACCGAGAAGAAGGCATAAATGTTCCAATGGCAACAAAAATACATTCTTGTACATATAAACCCAAACGTCCTTTTCAGGACGACCAAACCATGACTAAAGAATTAAGAGAATTTTCAAATTTATTATCATTTTCGTTTTAAAATATAAATAAATTGTAAATATCTATGCTATGCAAGCTAAAACTTGTATTTCTGTTAATTGAGGGCCTTAGAAAAGTACAGTTGGTAAAAGGAAATGAATTTAAGGGGCTGCGTTTTTGTGGACGGGGACCATATTTTGTTTACCTACGTCGTGTGTACCTTTTCTAATACCCACCAGTGCATTTCCGACCAAAACGAACACTATTTTACCAAGCGAATTTACCTAATAACAAAATGACCCGATATCTCTTTTGCCTGCGCCAAATTTGTTGTTTTATTATGTTCTAGGGGTTTTAAATATACAACCAACAACCATACCCATGCTGACCCGTGTATTGTTGCCTTTTGGTTAATTTTTCATTTCATGCCAATGGCAGAAATACCATTATTATATTGATAATATACACAACTATTGAAAATATGCCTCTCTTTTAGATTATTTTGTGGTCCTGAAAAGGACCGATTGTTTACTTTCTGAATACTTTTGTACAGCAGACTGTACAAAATTTCTTAACCGCCGAAACCGTACAGCGTGCGGCCTTGCCTCTTGAGCATACACAACATCCATGGCTGTGACTGTCTTCCTCTTGGCGTGTTCAGTGTAGGTGACGGCATCACGGATTACGTTTTCCAAAAACACCTTCAGCACTCCACGAGTCTCCTCATAGATGAGTCCCGAGATACGTTTTACACCGCCACGACGAGCCAAACGGCGGATAGCGGGCTTCGTAATACCCTGGATGTTATCACGCAGAACCTTGCGATGACGCTTAGCGCCTCCCTTTTCCCAAGCCTTTACCACCTTTACCACGACCAGTCATTTTTCACTATGCTTGCTTCACTTTACGAATATCAGGAGCGAATGTTGATTTCGGAAACCCTGTCACTTATTTTTATACCAAAACACACCATCGTAACACGAGTGAGACCGAATGATATCTGCATCTCGCTCGGGAAATGAAATAGCATGCTTCGGCTGCTTTCGTTCTCGCTCTCTCGTTTCAACCCTCCACCAGTGGAATGCTATATAAGCTAGCACTGTGCTCAGCGATCGTTTATTGTAAATTCGAATTTCAAACGTTGAAAGTGAAAATGGCCCGTACCAAGCAGACTGCTCGTAAATCCACTGGTGGCAAGGCGCCACGCAAACAACTGGCTACAAAGGCCGCACGTAAAAGTGCTCCAGCAACTGGTGGCGTAAAGAAACCTCATCGTTATCGCCCTGGCACTGTTGCCCTGCGTGAAATCCGTCGTTACCAGAAGAGTACCGAGCTGCTGATCCGCAAACTGCCTTTCCAGCGGCTGGTTCGTGAAATCGCTCAAGATTTCAAAACCGACTTGCGTTTCCAGAGCTCAGCAGTAATGGCACTGCAGGAAGCTAGCGAAGCCTATCTGGTCGGTCTCTTCGAAGATACCAACTTGTGTGCCATCCATGCCAAGCGTGTCACAATTATGCCCAAGGACATCCAGCTGGCCAGACGTATTCGTGGCGAGCGTGCTTAAGTTGACATTTCTTCGACAGGCGCATAGCAATTGATTCAAATCGGTCCTTTTCAGGACCACAAAAAAGACTTACATTGAGATTTTTTTTTTCTATATACTCGTATTATTTTCCCCAAATAAAATAAAATATGTACATATCTTTGATATTAGTCTTTTTCTTCGTGCATGGCTGTTTTAATTCGCAATACAACATGAAAATGAATTGCGGGAAAAACATCCATCCAATAAATCCATAGCGTACTCGTATTGTTTTTGTTTTATTGTTATTGAATTAGTGGCTGGAGGGATATTGGGAAATTGTCATTTATCTGGGAAGCAGAATATGATGGTTTGTGACACAATTTTCAGACACTAGAAGCAGAACCTGTGAAATTTAAACAGAATAGAACACATCATTATTTATTAATTTACTGATTACACTTGTTTTGTGGATATGAATATCCATTTAACGTACATTTCGTAATATCAACACATTTTCAATGACACAAACAGAAAAATTCAGTTTTTGTTAAATGTAACAGATCTGATTGAACGCCAGAAACAGTTTGACAGCGGTTTTTTTTGAAACGTTCACTCGTAGTACTAGCATGTAATAACAGGCCGTTTAAAAATAGCAATATATGAAAATATTATAAAAAAGTAATGGAATAATGTTTTTAAGATACGTATAAATTGGTGTAGACAGTAAAATTTGCGAAAAATAGATTCTTTCGATTTTTTTACTTTGAGTTTATTTAAATTGGTACTGCCATGTGGGTATGAAAGTATCTTATTTTTGGGTAAATACATGAAAAAATGGATCAGAATTAATATGAAGTTGAAAATGGTGTTGATTTCCTTAAGAAAAATGGCTAATAATATTATATTTTACAACATTTATATTTTTTGACCGCTAAATTCAATGCTGAACATACCCAGAAAGTAATCGTTTTGTACTCTATAGGGTTATCTTTAAAACGATTTTAAAATACCATAATAAACGATATGCGAATATCTGTTGAATGCCTCTTAAAAGTAAATTGATCAAATTTTATGTTTCAAAAAATAAATTTTGTAAAATAAGCTAAAATTGGTATTTTTAAATAACATTGAATACAATATATAAGAGTTCGATAACTACATGTCAAAAGTTTGCACAGGTATTAAAAATAGATAATGGACGATATTCAGAAAATAAATTATTTACAATAAAATTTTAAACATTTACGAATCTGATTCAATAAAAAAAACCATTTACATTAGTTAATAATAATATATTAAAAAGTGGAAATAAGTCAGACATTCAGTGAAACTTCTGCAACACAAATCACCATTGCTAAAATCATCTTCGTACTGCCCTTCTACTCGCTTCTCACTCGAACGGGGGACCTTAACATGAAGATTTTTTGCCTGATACAATTCATTAAAAAGTGTATTATTTTTATACAGAAACATGTCTGATTCCGCAGTTGCAACATCCGCGTCCCCAGTGGCTGCTCCACCAGTACCAGCTGAGAAAAAAGGTGGCTGAAGGGTAAAAAAGGCATCTGGATCCGCTGCGGCTACTGCAAAAGCAAAGAAGCCCACAGCTCCACCATCGCATCCTCCAACTCAGCAAATGGTTGACGCTTCGATTAAGAGCTTGAAGGAACGTGGCGGCTCTTCGCTCCTGGCCATCAAGAAATATATTACTGCCGAATACAAATGCGATGCCCAGAAACTAGCCAACATTATCAAAGAGTACTTGAAGTCAAAACTTGCCAACGGAAAAATGATCCAAACAAAACGAAAAAAGTGCCTCTGGTTCGTTCAAACTGTCGGCTTCCGCCAAAAACAGCCCAAGCCAAAGGTTGCATCTGTCGAAAAGAAGGTGAAAACTAAGAAGGTGTTGTCGGATGGCGGCAGCAGCAAAGAAAACAGCAGCCCCCGAAAAAAAAAAATACATAGCCGGTTTTGAGAAGCCAAGAACCAAAAAAGACAGTCGCCACCAAGAAGACCGCAGAGAAGAAGAAAACGATGAAGGCGAAAAGGATAAGGAACAGAAGAAAACTGGAACCGTGAAGGCGGAATCCAGCCGCGGCAAAACCTCAAGTCGAAACCAGCCTAGCCAAAACCAAAAGCAAAGAGCTGCAGGCTGCAGCAGCAGCCTGCCAAGCCCAAGAAGACGACGAAAACAGTGCAATCCCAACTGCTCCCGCCACCGTAAAGAAGCCGAAAGCAAAAGACGACGGCGGCCAAACGAACTAAAAAGAAGAAATTGTACACTTTGGTGTACACGGTCGCACTCGAAATTTTAGATGTATACATCAGAAATTGATTTAAACAAGCCCTTTTCAGGGCTACAAAACTATATATCAAAAGGAGAGGACACAAATTATCGAGCCTTGTATACATATTTAATGGATATTTAATATCCGAAATTAGCATCCGAAACCAAATATTATCGAGCCTTGCATACATATTTAATAGCAGCAGCAAATTGATTTAAAAGAATCATTTCAACAGCAGCAAAACTATATTAAAAAATAGTAAATTAGTATAAATTATCGATTTCTTGTATACATATAACTATAGATATTTTATATGTATGTCTAAACAAACTCCGTATTATGTTCACATTAGTATAAGAACAAAAACCGAGAACCGAATAAGAACGTAAAATCGCTTATTTTGGTCGTAAACACATCATAGACTAAACGTATGTTTATTCTGGTTTTGTTGCGAATCGAAACCGTATTTATTTTTTTTAAAAATTATATTGTTTTTATTCGTTTGTCAATATTGAAAATGGAATTTCTTTGAAAAATTTTTGTGGCCCTGAAAAGGGCCTTTTTGGGTTTGTTCTTTTGAAACAAATTTACTTGGAGCTGGTGTAAAATAAGCCTTGGTTCCCCTCAAACATTAAGAGAAACTCTCCCGGCAGAGCGGCGCACAGCCGTTTGATTTCCCGACCGAATTGAACGCTTGTCGAATGCCCCCTCGCGAAAGCCAAGCAAAAACTCTATTTGCAGATGTCACAACTGTTCATGATGTTCATCCCTTGTTGCGAAATACCAGTGTCAGGGTGGACTTGATTCAGAAAAAATGCCTAATATAGATGGCATAGTCCCTTCCAATTGCAGCATCTTGTCGTTCTTGGTGATGTTCTTCTGAAAACATCCAGCCTTTTTTTTGGCTGCCTTTCCACAGGCCAATGCGGCATTTTATTTCCCTTCACTTTTACAGTTGATTTTAAACTTTGCGAGGTAAAACCGACAAAGCCAGGCTAAAACTTTTAAAACAAGCAGTCTGTTCAGGTTTGACATTCAGGGGAACAACCCACCCCTATGAACGCCCTAGCAGGCGGAAAAATAAAATAGCAGCGACACCATGTGAAGATACAGCATTCGTTTGTGAACAGTAGCCCTAAATAAATATCTACTATTAAAAAACGACTCAACGTGGTAAAGGCAACAGAGACTTGAACAAGAACAAACAACCGACGCCGTCTCGGACTTCGCAGATTTTTGGCGACTCCATTGAGGCCTTCGGAAAGGACATCTTGTCCTGCATTCAGGTAATCCAAGAATCACCAAAAAATACGCCAGCACGTGTCGGTGGCAACCGGCGCGGTCAAACAGCAGATTATTCTGGAATGCCGTGATGGAATATCCACACCGCTGAAGTTCAAATGCCTATTTGGCTGGCAATGCTGCCCGTGATAAAAGAAGAACGACGAGAATTATCTCGCCATCTGCACTGGCCCTGACAACGATGAGGAGTTGAACAAGCTGCTCTCAGGCGTCACCATTGCTCAGGGTGGTGTGTTGCCCAACATCCAGGCCGTTCTGCTGCCCAAGAAGAATGACAAGAAGGCATAACTTCAATGTTCCAATGGCAAAAAAAATTTACAATCTTGTACATATAAACCCAAACGTCCTTTTCAGGACGACCAAACCATGACTAAACCTATAAAGATTTTTCAGCGGCAGAGTCCATTCCATAGTAGTGATGAAATATAAATAAATTGTAAATTTATCTATTTATGCAACACTTGGCTTTGGTTAATTGAGGGCCTTAGAAAAGCCCAGTTGGAAAATTGATGAATTTAAGGGGCTGCGTTTTTGTGGACGGGGACCATATTTTGTTTACCTACCAAGTGTGTGGCATCTTTTCTAATACCCACCAGTGCATTTCCGACCAAAACGAACACTATTTTACCAAACGAATTTACCTAATAACAAAATGACCCGATATCTCTTGCAAAGCCTGCGCCAAATTTGTTGTTTTTTATATATGTTCTAGGGGTTTTAAATATGCTCAACAACCATACCCATGTTGACCCGGAATTGTTGCCTTGGTTAATTTGCGACTTTTTCATTTCATTTTGCCAATGGCAGAAATACCTTGGCTTATTATATTGATTATATACACAACCCACAAATAATCAGAAATTTTAATAAAATATTTTGTAGACAATTTAAACATGACCCTTATGCGAAATGTAGACCAAATTCCTAATAACAATAGTGATACACAACTATAAACACGACTGAAATCGATTGTTTACTTTTGAATACTTTTGTCATGTGGAAAAAAATTTCTTAACCGCCGGGCTGTAGAAAAGCGTTGAACTCGACTTGAGAGTTGTCCCACCATCCATTGGCTGTGACTGTCTTCCTCTTGGCGTGTTCAGTGTAGGTGACGGCATCACGGACGCGCTTACGTTTTCCAAAAACACCTTCATGCACTCCAACGAAAGAGATAGATGAGTCCGAGATACGTTTTATAATGACCACGACGATAAATCAAACGGCGGATAGCCCATATTCGTAATACCCTGGATGTTATCACGCAGAACCATCTGCGATGACGCTTAGCGCCTTCCTTTCCCAAGATAGGAATCAGCAAAGAAACCTTTACCACGACCAGTCATTTTTCACTATCCTTGCATTCATTTACGAATATCAGGAGCGAATGTTGATTTCGGAAACCCAAAATAAAAACGCCATCTTGCATGGTCATTTCAAAATATTCACGAATGTTGAAACAAAACGATGATGATATCTGCATCTCGCTCGGGAAATGAAATAGCATGCTTCGGCTGCTTTCGTTCTCGCTCTCTGTTTCAACCCTCCACCAGTGGAATGCTATATAAGCTAGCACTGTGCTCAGCGATCGTTTATTGTAAATTCAAATTTCAAACGTTGAAAGTGAAAATGGCCCGTACCAAGCAGACTGCTCGTAAATCCACTGGTGGCAAGGCGCCACGCAAAAACAACTGGCTACAAAGGCCGCACGTAAAAGTGAACCAGCAACTGGTGGCGTAAAGAAACCTCATCGTTATCGCCCTGGCACTGTTGCCCTGCGTGAAATCCGTCGTTACCAGAAGGTAGTACCGAGCTGCTGATCCGCAAACTGCCTTTCCAGCGGCTGGTTCGTGAAATCGCTCAAGATTTCTAAACCGACTTGCGATTCCATCAGCCATAAGCCTGTTTGAAAAATGATCTTGGAAAGAGTTAAAAAACACCTAGCGTCAAGTCAAACTCTAAAAAAATATCAGTTTGGGAAGCAGGGAAGAACTCAACCAGTCACTCTCTTCGCAGTAGTAAATAACTTTTATATACTCAAATCCATGCCAAAAAGAAACCAATTATGCCAGTAGCACATCCAGCTTTTGAGACGGCCTTCGTGGCGAGCGTGGACAAACGGACATTTCTTCGACAGGCGCATAGCAATTTCACGTTTCAAATCGGTCCTTTTACAGGACCACAAAAACTTACATTGACATTTTTTATTTCTATATACTCGTATTATTTTCCCCAAATAAAATATGTACATATCTTTGATATTAGTCTTTGGGATCGTGCATGGCTGTTTTAATTCGCAACATATATCAACATGAAAATGAATTATGCCAGGGAAAAACATCCATCAATAAAAAAATATAGCGTACTCGTATTGTTTTTGTTTTATTGTTATTGAATTAGTGGCTGGAACTGTATTGGGAAATTGTCATTTATCTGGGAAGCAGAATATGATGAGCTGACACAATTTCCAATAAAATTTGAGACAAAATTTTCAGACACTAGAAGCAAAACCTGTGAAATTTAAACAGAATAGAACACATCATTATTTATTAATTTACTGATTACACTTGTTTTGTGGATTATGAATATCCATCCATTTAACGTACATTTCGTAATATCAACACATTTTCAATGACACAAACAGAAAAATTCAGTTTTTGTTAAATGTAACACATCATCTGATTGAACGCCAGAAACAGTTTGACAGCGGTTTTTGAAACGTTCACTCGTAGTACTAGCATGTAATAAAGGCCGTTTAAAAATAGCAATATATGAAAATATTATAAAAAAAAAAAGTAATGGAATAATGTTTTTAAGATACGTATAAATTGGTGTAGACAGTAAAAATTTGCGAAAAATAAAGATTCTTTCGATTTTTTATTTGAGTTTTATTATATAAATAGGTAATGTAAATGACTAGACACGAAAGTATCTTATTTTTGGGTAAATACATGAAAAAAAAATCCAGAATTAATATGAAGTTGAAAATGGTGTTGATTTCCTTAAGAAAAATGGCTAATAATATTATATTTTAACAACATTTATATTTTTTGACCGCTAAATTCAATGCTGAACATACCCAGAAAAAGTAATCGTTTTTCTACTCTATAGGGTTATCTTTAAAAAATGATTTTAAAATAATACAAATAATAAACGATAATGCGAATATCTGTTGAATGCCTCTTAAAGTAAATTGATCAAATTTTATGTTTCAAAAATAAATTTTGTTAAAAAAGCTAAAATTGGTATTTTTAAATAACATTGAATACAATATATAAGAGTTCGATAACTACATGTCAAAAACACACACAGGTATTAAAAATAGATAATGGACGATATTCAGAAAATAAATATTTAAATAAAATTTTTAAAATTACAAAAAAATTTTTAAAACAAATTACGAATCTGATTCAAACATAAAAAAACCATATTTACATTAGTTAATAATAATATAATAAAAAGTGGAAATAAGTCAGACATTCAGTGAAAAACTTCTGCAACACAAATCACCATTGCTAAAATCATCTTCGTACTGCCCTTCTACAAATTAACCAAAACCACGGGGACCTTAACATGAAGATTTTTTGCCTGATACAATTCATTAAAAAGTGTATTATTTTTATACAGAAACATGTCTGATTCCGCAGTTGCAACATCCGCGTCCCCAGTGGCTGCTCCACCAGTACCAGCTGAGAAGAAGGTGGCCGCTAAAAAGGCATCTGGATCCGCTGCGGCTACTGCAAAGGCAAAAGAAGCCCACAGCTCCACCATCGCATCCTCCAACTCAGCAAATGGTTGACGCTTCGATTAAGAGCTTGAAGGAACGTGGCGGCTCTTCGCTCCTGGCCATCAAGAAATATATTACTGCCGAATACAAATGCGATGCCCAGAAACTAGCTCCGTTTATCAAGAAGTACTTGAAGTCAGCCGTTGCCAACGGAAAGCTGATCCAAACAAAGGGAAAAGGTGCCTCTGGTTCGTTCAAACTGTCGGCTTCCGCCAAAAAGGAGCCCAAGCCAAAGGTTGCATCTGTCGAAAAGAAGGTGAAAACTAAGAAGGTGTTGTCATCGGCAGCAGCAAAGAAAGACAGCAGCCCCCAAAAAAGCAGCCGGAGCCGGTGACAAGAAGCTAAAGGCAAAGAAGACAGTCGCCACCAAGAAGACCGCAGAGAAGAAGAAAACTGAGAAGGCAAAGGCTAAGGATGTGAAGAAAACTGGAACCGTGAAGGCAAAGCCAGCAGCGGCAAAGGCCAAGTCGAGTCCAGCAAAGCCAAAACCAAAAGCAAAAGGCTGTAGCTGCAGCAGCGTCTGCCAAGCCCAAGAAGACGACGAAAAAAAGCTGCTCCCCCGCCACCGTAAAGAAGCCGAAAGCAAAGACGACGGCGGCCAAGAAGTAAATTGCGAAATTGTACACTTTGGTGTACACGGGTCGCGCACTCGAAATTTTAGATGTATACATCTGAAATTGATTTAAACAAGCCCTTTTCAGGGCTACAAAACTATATCAAAAGAGACACAAATTATCGAGCCTTGTATACATATTTAATGGATATTTAATATTTAGCATCCGAAATTGATTTAAAGAATGCATTTTCTGGGCTACAAAACTATATCAAAAAAGATAGTAAATTAGTATAAATTATCGAGCCTTGCATACATATGCTATAGATATTTAATATGTAGCCTCTACTTCAAACTCCGTGACGCAGACGTACAAGAGTTGTTCGAGAACCGAATAAGAACGTAAAATCGCAGTGGTCGTATGTACATCTACAAACGTATGTTTATAGATGGTTTCTTGCGAATCGAAGAGATTTATTTAAACATTATATTGTTTTTATTCGTTTGTCAATATTGAAAATGGAATTTCTTTGAAAAAACATTTTGTGGCCCTGAAAAGGGCCTTTTGGGTTTGTTCTGCAGAGAAACAAATTTACTTGGAGCTGGTGTACTTGGTGACAGCCTTGGTTCCCCACTAACAACAGCGTGCTTGGCCAACTCTCCCGGCAGCAGCAGGCGCACAGCCGTTTGGATTTCCCGACTGGTGATGGTTGAACGCTTGTTGTAATGAGCCAAGCGAGAAGCCTCGGCGGCAATGCGTTCGAAGATGTCATTTACAAAGCTGTTCATGATGCTCATCGCTTTCGACGAAATACCAGTGTCAGGGTGGACTTGCTTCAGAACTTTGTAAATATAGATGGCATAGCTCTCCTTCCTCTTGCGCTTCTTCTTCTTGTCGTTCTTGGTGATGTTCTTCTGAGCCTTTCCAGCCTTTTTGGCTGCCTTTCCACTAGTTTTGGGCGGCATTTTATTTCACTTCACTTTTACAGTTGATTTTATACTTTGCGAGGTAAACCGACAAAGCCTTATACTTTTATTCAAGCAGTCTGTTCAGGTTTGACATTCAGGCGAACAACCCACCCCTAGGCTGAACGCCCAAGCAGGCGGAAAAGGTATAAATATAGCGACAGTATGTGAAGACCTCAGCATTCGTTTGTGAACAGTGAAATAAATAAATATCTACTATTAAAATGTCTGGTCGTGGTAAAGGTGGCAAAGTGAAGGGAAAGGCAAAGTCCCGCTCGAACCGTGCCGGACTTCAGTTCCCTGTTGGTCGTATCCATCGTCTACTTCGCAAGGGCAACTATGCCGAGCGTGTCGGTGCCGGCGCTCCAGTTTACCTGGCTGCCGTGATGGAATACTTGGCCGCTGAAGTTCTTGAGTTGGCTGGCAATGCTGCCCGTGATAACAAGAAGACGAGAATTATTCCTCGCCATCTGCAGCTGGCCATTCGCAACGATGAGGAGTTGAACAAGCTGCTCTCAGGCGTCACCATTGCTCAGGTGGTGTGTTGCCCAACATCCAGGCCGTTCTGCTGCCCAAGAAGACCGAGAAGAAGGCATAAATGTTCCAATGGCAACAAAAATTTACATTCTTGTACATATAAACCCAAACGTCCTTTTCAGGACGACCAAACCATGACTAAAGAATTAAGAGAATTTTCATAATTTATTATCATTTTCGTTTTAAAATATAAATAAATTGTAAATATCTATGCTATGCAAGCTAAAAAACTTGTATTTCTGTTAATTGAGGGCCTTAGAAAAGTACAGTTGGAAAGGAAATGAATTTAAGGGGCTGCGTTTTTGTGGACGGGGACCATATTTTGTTTACCTACGTCGTGTGTACCTTTTCTAATACCCACCAGTGCATTTCCGACCAAAACGAACACTATTTTACCAAGCGAATTTACCTAATAACAAAATGACCCGATATCTCTTGCAAAGCCTGCGCCAAATTTGTTGTTTTATTATGTTCTAGGGGTTTTAAATATAAAAACCAACAACCATACCCATGCTGACCCGTGTATTGTTGCCTTGGTTAATTTGGTTAATTTTTCATTTTCATGCCAATGGCAGAAATACCATTATTATATTGATAATATACACAACTATTGAAAATATGCCTCTCTTTTTAGATTATTTTGTGGTCCTGAAAAGGACCGATTGTTTACTTTCTGAATACTTTTGTACAGCAGACTGTACAAAATTTCTTAACCGCCGAAACCGTACAGCGTGCGGCCTTGCCTCTTGAGAGCATACACAACATCCATGGCTGTGACTGTCTTCCTCTTGGCGTGTTCAGTGTAGGTGACGGCATCACGGATTACGTTTTCCAAAAACACCTTCAGCACTCCACGAGTCTCCTCATAGATGAGTCCCGAGATACGTTTTACACCGCCACGACGAGCCAAACGGCGGATAGCGGGCTTCGTAATACCCTGGATGTTATCACGCAGAACCTTGCGATGACGCTTAGCGCCTCCCTTTCCCAAGCCTTTACCACCTTTACCACGACCAGTCATTTTTCACTATGCTTGCTTCACTTTACGAATATCAGGAGCGAATGTTGATTTCGGAAACCCTTTCACTTTTTATTTATTTATTTATTGTCATCGTTCACACGAGTGAGACCGAATGATATCTGCATATAGTGCTCATGAAATAGCAAGTTCAAGCTTTCGTTCTCGCTCTTATCGTTTATAACCCTCCACCAGTGGAATGCTTTAAGCTTAGCACTGTGCTCAGCGATTTAGTTTATTATTAAATTCTTATTTTAAACGTTTAAAGTTAAAATGGCCCGTACCAGTTTAGACTATTTTCCAGGAAAAAATGGTGGTGGCAAAACCGCCACGCAAAAACTGGCTGATTTTGCACGTAAAAGTGCTCCAGCAACTGGTGGCGTAAAGAAACCTCATCGTTATTCTATTCTTTGCCCTTAGTGAAGAAAAAAGTCGTTATTTACAGAAGGATTGGGGAGCTGGCTGATTGGCTGATATTAAATAGCAGCCCGTTCGTGACTTAGGGATCGGTGTCTTCTGTGGTGAAAGATGAGATTTTCAAAACCGACTTGCGTAAATGATACCCAGCATTAGATGGCACTGCAGGAAGCAGTCAGGCACTCAGTGGTCGGTCTCTTCGAAGATACCAACTTGTTTGCCATCCATGTTGCGTGTTCAATGATTATGCCAGTATTTGGAACATCCAGTCTGGCCATCCGTATTCGTGTTAATGCTTAAGAGACATTTGTTCGACAGGCGCATAGCTCGTCAATTCAAATCGGTCCTTTTCAGGACCACAAAAACTTACATTGAGAAGTTTTTTTCTATATATCGTCGTATTATTTTCCATTTGGTAAAATATGTACATTCATTTGATATTAGTCATTTGCCGTGCATAAGAACTGGTTGTATCGCAATACAACATGAAAATGAATTTTTGAAAAACATCCATCCAATAAATCCATAGCGTACTGGCTATTGGCTTTTTTTTTTTGTTATTGAATTAGTGCTCATCATTGGGAAATTGTCTTTTATCGGGGAGCAGAATATGATGGTTTTGACACAATTTTTTTCGTCGTATACGAAGCCGAACCTGTGAAATTTAAACAGAATAGAACACATTATTATTTATTAATTTACTGATTACACTTGTTTTGTGGATATGAATATCCATTTAACGTACATTTCGTAATATCAACACATTTTCAATGATTGAAACAGAAAAAATTCAGTTTTTGTTAAATGTAACAGATCTGATTGAACGCCATTTGGTGAAATAGGTGCACAGTATCTTCAGGTACGTTTACTCGTAGTACTAGCGGTAATAATTGGCCGTTTAAAAATAGCAATATATGAAAATATTATAAAAAAGCCTTGGAATAATGTTTTGAACCGGTACGTATAAATTGATATTCAGGCAAATTTCCGCCAAATAGATTCTTTCGATTTTTACCAGCAGTTTATTTAAAACGCCTGCTGTGATCGACCTTATTAGGGACAGATCCGCGTCCTCTGGGCTGCATACCTGAAAAATGATCAGGTTTGTTATGATAAAATTAATATTATTTTTATGATGTCTGCATTGAAGTTATATTTTACATCTTGTAAATTTTTCCGTTGGTCCAGACTGTGTCAAAATGCCTTTTCAAAAGTCCAGAGTTTTGGCTATTAGTCGCATCTTTAATAGATTTTCAAAGATGAAATCATTTGCTGCGATGAATGCATGGTTGGTCGTTGAATTCCTCTAAAACCATATTGAGAAATTTTAACGTGCTATTTGAAAAAATGCTTCTGCAAAATAAGCCAAAATTGGTTTTTTAAATAACAGACTGATTACAATATATAAGAGTTAGGTCTGTAGTCCCGGAAGGCTGTGCGGACTTGTTCCTAGTTTGTGGATGGCGATTATTCTGCTGTTAAATTATTTACAATAAAAAAGTATCCCAAGTTTACGCAGTGGTTGAACAATGTTGCCAAGTGGTTTAGGATTGGCATATTGCAGTGTTTCATCAAAAAGTTGCTAGTGCCGTCGGTCCCATGGTTTTTCTTTGAGTTTTTATTTTTCAGTTTATCAAAGAGATCTTCGGCGTTTGTAAATCCATACTCATGGGACTCATCTTAAAACCGTCTGCTGTTCTGGAAATATTCTAATGTAGTTTTGTGTGAACGGGGATGTTAACATGGATATTTTTTTTGGCTATGGTTTCACAATGGTGGTTGTGTGTGTATTATTTTTATACAGAAACATGTCTGATTTTTTCGTTTTGAACATCCGCGTTCCCAAAGGCTGCCACGCACCAGTACCAGCTTTGAAGAATGTGGACGTTATAAGGCATCTGGATCCGCCAAGGTCCAGATCTATGTCTATTACGGCTGCTTCCTCGCTGGTCAAATGTAGGTCATGAGCTAATTGTTCTTTTGGCGGAGTGTTTGGATTGAGTGCTTGGAGTGATTTCTGGCTAATTCTACTTGGGTTTATTTTTTCGAAGTCGATGGTCTATTGCTTTTAGTTCTGTAAATTCTATGTGGCAAATTAATTTTTGTTGTCCAAGTCTTTTATATTGTCTTTTATTTGGTTTCGTTGGTTGGGTGTAACGGAGGATAGGCGACGGAAAAAAGGATGCGTCTAAGTTTTCGTTTCAAACTGATTAGGTTTAGGCAAAAAAGGGTGCTAAGACGGATGAACGGATTGGTTGGGTTAGAAGGGTTTAGGGTGATTTTTGGGAAAACCTCATCGGAGTCAAGGGCCTGGCTATTGACATTTGTTAAAGATATGGACAGTGGCCATCTATGTCAGCTGTGTTTATGTTTTGGGTGTTGGGGATGGGTCTGAGATTCTGTAGGATTAAACTGGTTCCGTGGATTGGAAGCCATTTTTTTGCAAATTGTGTTGGGACTTTGGTTGGTTGTAACCAAAGTCGGTTCTGTCCTAGCATTTATGTTAAGCCAATGCCAAAGTGACTGAAGGGAAGTCTGTGATGGTCTTGCAGCCGTAGGTATATGTTGAGTAATCTATTGGAGTGGAGGATGATGTTAGGAAAAAATCTATTGAGGAGTCTCCCGAAATTTTAGATTTAAACGTCTGAAATTTCTTTAAACAAGCCCTTTTCAGGTAAAGTCACTAAATGGTTGGTCAGTCAAATTATCGCTCCAATCTGTTTCCAGACGTTTGATGGATCTGTACGGTATTTAGCCTATTCCAAATTGGATGTTTCGCGTTCATTTCACAACCGACTACAAAACTATATCATCCTCTATTTTAGTAAATTAGTGCATTAGGAAATGTCGAGTCTGTGCATAGCGGATCTTGAGGGCGATAGGTATATGTAGATTGCAATCAGTCCTCCGTTCTTAGTTGCGTCTGCTGGTGTGGAAAATCTGCACCGAATAAGCCTCGATGTAATGCATTTGGTCGACTTTCACCCGTTCGTATTTGAGACCATTTTCACGCAGGTGGCCAATGACGCTTTAGGGCTTCCTTATGTTGTTCTGCGTGCTTGCTATGCTTGGCAAATGTTGTCTCACGAATTGGTTTGGCTTAACCCGGGTGAGGGCATACATCGCAGATTGTGCTCAGCGAGCAGCAACAAATTTACTTGGCCGGTGTTTGTTTAACAGTTCGTTTAATTCTTTTTCGTTTCCGCAGTTGAACGATGCCATTGACGTTTTGGAACATGATTTTTACTGTCATTTTAGTTGAGCGCGACTTTGAATGGGAAGTCGCTTCAATTGCTGCTTTCCCTTTTTATCGAGCTGGAGTTTGGATATTTCTTTACCAAAGATTTTCATTATGTCGAAGCAGGTTCGAAGAAAATCAGTTCCGAATGCATCCACAGAGTCCCCGTTAACTTTTTAAATGATAAATGACGTTTTCTCCTTCCTTTTCGGGTTTTTCTTGGCGTTCTTGGTGATGTTCTTCTCGCCGGTGGTGGCATTTTGGCGGCTTTTCCACTAGCAGGGCTGAGGCATTTCTACGTCCCTTTTCAGTTCGATTTTGTGGAGGAAATGCGAGTTGACAAAGTCTTGTTGGCTTTTCAAGCAGTGTGTTCAGGTTTGCCTTTCGGATAACAACTTCACATATTCCAATGAACGGGGCAAATCTTTGAAAATTGGCTGTATGATTGCCTGAAGACCTCAGCATTCGTTTTTGAACAGTATCTTCTTACTCTTTAAATTCTTTTTTTCTTCAGACTGTAAAGGCCTGGGGCATGCGTTTTCGTGCATTTGACAATCAAAATGCCATTTTGCAACCTTGCCGGACTTGGCAGAACCTTGGTCGTATCCACACTCTTTATTGCATTAGGGTGCGGCCTGAAACCCTCAAGTGCCGGCGCTCCAGTTTAGCAAAGCTGCCGTCATGGAATATATGGCCGCTGAAGTTTTTGAGTTTTCCCACAATGCACCATCCACAAGCTTATCCTTATTATTCCTTACCGACATGATGCCATTCAACGATGAGGCACGGCCTCATCTAAAGCTCAGGCGTTACCTTGCTCGGCGTTGTACACTTCAACATCCAGTTTTTCTGCTGAATCATCGTGTGTGGCTTTAAATGTTTGGGTGTGAAACTATAGTACAGCACTTTCTCCGAGTTAAAAACGCTCTTTTGTTTTGACGAAAACCATGACTAAAGAAGAAGAGAATTTTCATAACGTTTTTTTTAGTTTTAAAATATAAATAAATTTTAAATATCTTTGCTTCAAGCTAAAAACTTGTATTTTTTGCAATTTGGCCTTAGAAAAGTACAGTATGACCGGTAGACCTTTCTTTAAGGGGCTGCGTTTTTGTGGACGGCGACCATTTTTTGTTTACCTGTTTTTGTTTGTACCTTTTGGTTTTGTTGGAGTTTTTTTCTTGGAAACGAACGGATTTCATTATTCAGCGAATTTACCTAATAACAAAATGACCCGATATCTTTTAATAAGCCTTTTTTGGGTTTGTTGTTTTTTATGTTCTAGGGGTTTTAAATTTACAACCAACAACCATACCCATGCTGACCCGTGTTGGTTTTGGTGTTTGTTTTTTGTTGAATGTTTCATTTCATGCCAATTTTTCAGGGATTCCAAGTATTTTATTGATTTCAAGTGCTCTGCACATAAAATATTTCCTCTCTTCCATGATGGATTTTGTGGTCCTCCAAAGGACCGATTGTTTTCCGTATCACAATACTTTTAATATACAGCAGACTGTACAAAATTTCTCTAACCTTTTTAACCGTACAGCGTGCGGCCATTGCCTCGACTTCGAGCATACACAACATCCCGATGGCTGTGACTTGTGTTGGTTTTTGGCGTGTTTAACAGTGTCAGGTGACGGCATCACGGATTACGTTTTTGCCAAAAAACACCTTCAGCAATCCACGAGTCTCCTTTAAATGAGTCCCGAGATACGTTTTACACCGCCACGACGACTCAAACGGCGGATAGCGGGCTTCGTAATACCCTGGATGTTTTCACGCAGAACCTTGCGATGACGCTTAGCGCCTCCCCTTCACCTTTACCACCTTTACCACGACCAGTCATTTTTCACTATGCTTGCTTCACTTTACGAATATCAGGAGCGAATGTTGATTTCGGAAACCCTGTCACTTCTATTTATACCAAAACACCATCGTAACACGAGTGAGACCGAATGATATCTGCATCTCGCTCGGGAAATGAAATAGCATGCTTCGGCTGCTTTCGTTCTCGCTCTCTCGTTTCAACCCTCCACCAGTGGAATGCTATATAAGCTAGCACTGTGCTCAGCGATCGTTTATTGTAAATTCGAATTTCAAACGTTGAAAGTGAAAATGGCCCGTACCAAGCAGACTGCTCGTAAATCCACTGGTGGCAAGGCGCCACGCAAACAACTGGCTACAAAGGCCGCACGTAAAAGTGCTCCAGCAACTGGTGGCGTAAAGAAACCTCATCGTTATCGCCCTGGCACTGTTGCCCTGCGTGAAATCCGTCGTTACCAGAAGAGTACCGAGCTGCTGATCCGCAAACTGCCTTTCCAGCGGCTGGTTCGTGAAATCGCTCAAGATTTCAAAACCGACTTGCGTTTCCAGAGCTCAGCAGTAATGGCACTGCAGGAAGCTAGCGAAGCCTATCTGGTCGGTCTCTTCGAAGATACCAACTTGTGTGCCATCCATGCCAAGCGTGTCACAATTATGCCCAAGGACATCCAGCTGGCCAGACGTATTCGTGGCGAGCGTGCTTAAGTTGACATTTCTTCGACAGGCGCATAGCAATTGTATTCAAATCGGTCCTTTTCAGGACCACAAAAACTTACATTGAGATTTTTTTTATTTCTATATACTCGTATTATTTTCCCCAAATAAAATATGTACATATCTTTGATATTAGTCTTTTGCTTCGTGCATGGCTGTTTTAATTCGCAATACAACATGAAAATGAATTGCGGGAAAAACATCCATCCAATAAATCCATAGCGTACTCGTATTGTTTTTGTTTTATTGTTATTGAATTAGTGGCTGGAGGGATATTGGGAAATTGTCATTTATCTGGGAAGCAGAATATGATGGTTTGTGACACAATTTTCAGACACTAGAAGCAGAACCTGTGAAATTTAAACAGAATAGAACACATCATTATTTATTAATTTACTGATTACACTTGTTTTTTGTGGATATGAATATCCATTTAACGTACATTTCGTAATATCAACACATTTTCAATGACACAAACAGAAAAATTCAGTTTTTGTTAAATGTAACAGATCTGATTGAACGCCAGAAACAGTTTGACAGCGGTTTTTGAAACGTTCACTCGTAGTACTAGCATGTAATAAAAGGCCGTTTAAAAATAGCAATATATGAAAATATTATAAAAAAAAGTAATGGAATAATGTTTTTAAGATACGTATAAATTGGTGTAGACAGTAAAATTTGCGAAAAATAGATTCTTTCGATTTTTTTACTTTGAGTTTATTTAAATTGGTACTGCCATGTGGGTATGAAAGTATCTTATTTTTGGGTAAATACATGAAAAAATGGATCAGAATTAATATGAAGTTGAAAATGGTGTTGATTTCCTTAAGAAAAATGGCTAATAATATTATATTTTACAACATTTATATTTTTTTTTGACGCTAAATTCAATGCTGAACATACCCAGAAAGTAATCGTTTTGTACTCTATAGGGTTATCTTTAAAACGATTTTAAAATACCATAATAAACGATATGCGAATATCTGTTGAATGCCTCTTAAAGTAAATTGATCAAATTTTATGTTTCAAAAATAAATTTTGTAAAATAAGCTAAAATTGGTATTTTTAAATAACATTGAATACAATATATAAGAGTTCGATAACTACATGTCAAAGTTTGCACAGGTATTAAAATAGATAATGGACGATATTCAGAAAATAAATTATTTACAATAAAATTTTAAACATTTACGAATCTGATTCAATAAAAATGTATTTACATTAGTTAATAATAATATATTAAAAAGTGGAAATAAGTCAGACATTCAGTGAAACTTCTGCAACACAAATCACCATTGCTAAAATCATCTTCGTACTGCCCTTCTACTCGCTTCTCACTCGAACGGGGACCTTAACATGAAGATTTTTTTTGCCTGATACAATTCATTAAAAAGTGTATTATTTTTATACAGAAACATGTCTGATTCCGCAGTTGCAACATCCGCGTCCCCAGTGGCTGCTCCACCAGTACCAGCTGAGAAGAAGGTGGCCGCTAAAAGGCATCTGGATCCGCTGCGGCTACTGCAAAGGCAAAGAAGCCCACAGCTCCACCATCGCATCCTCCAACTCAGCAAATGGTTGACGCTTCGATTAAGAGCTTGAAGGAACGTGGCGGCTCTTCGCTCCTGGCCATCAAGAAATATATTACTGCCGAATACAAATGCGATGCCCAGAAACTAGCTCCGTTTATCAAGAAGTACTTGAAGTCAGCCGTTGCCAACGGAAAGCTGATCCAAACAAAGGGAAAAGGTGCCTCTGGTTCGTTCAAACTGTCGGCTTCCGCCAAAAAGGAGCCCAAGCCAAAGGTTGCATCTGTCGAAAAGAAGGTGAAAACTAAGAAGGTGTTGTCATCGGCAGCAGCAAAGAAGACAGCAGCCCCAAAAAGCAGCCGGAGCCGGTGACAAGAAGCTAAAGGCAAAGAAGACAGTCGCCACCAAGAAGACCGCAGAGAAGAAGAAAACTGAGAAGGCAAAGGCTAAGGATGTGAAGAAAACTGGAACCGTGAAGGCAAAGCCAGCAGCGGCAAAGGCCAAGTCGAGTCCCAGCAAAGCCAAAACCAAAAGCAAAGGCTGTAGCTGCAGCAGCGTCTGCCAAGCCCAAGAAGACGACGAAAAAAAGCCAGCTGCTCCCGCCACCGTAAAGAAGCCGAAAGCAAAGACGACGGCGGCCAAGAAGTAAATTGCGAAATTGTACACTTTGGTGTACACGGTCGCACTCGAAATTTTAGATGTATACATCTGAAATTGATTTAAACAAGCCCTTTTCAGGGCTACAAAACTATATCAAAAGAGACACAAATTATCGAGCCTTGTATACATATTTAATGGATATTTAATATTTAGCATCCGAAATTGATTTAAAGAATGCATTTTCTGGGCTACAAAACTATATCAAAAGATAGTAAATTAGTATAAATTATCGAGCCTTGCATACATATGCTATAGATATTTAATATGTAGCCTCTACTTCAAACTCCGTGACGCAGACGTACAAGAGTTGTTCGAGAACCGAATAAGAACGTAAAATCGCAGTGGTCGTATGTACATCTACAAACGTATGTTTATAGATGGTTTCTTGCGAATCGAAGAGATTTATTTAAACATTATATTGTTTTTATTCGTTTGTCAATATTGAAAATGGAATTTCTTTGAAAAAATTTTGTGGCCCTGAAAAGGGCCTTTTTGGGTTTGTTCTGCAGAGAAACAAATTTACTTGGAGCTGGTGTACTTGGTGACAGCCTTGGTTCCCTCACTAACAGCGTGCTTGGCCAACTCTCCCGGCAGCAGCAGGCGCACAGCCGTTTGGATTTCCCGACTGGTGATGGTTGAACGCTTGTTGTAATGAGCCAAGCGAGAAGCCTCGGCGGCAATGCGTTCGAAGATGTCATTTACAAAGCTGTTCATGATGCTCATCGCTTTCGACGAAATACCAGTGTCAGGGTGGACTTGCTTCAGAACTTTGTAAATATAGATGGCATAGCTCTCCTTCCTCTTGCGCTTCTTCTTCTTGTCGTTCTTGGTGATGTTCTTCTGAGCCTTTCCAGCCTTTTTGGCTGCCTTTCCACTAGTTTTGGGCGGCATTTTATTTCACTTCACTTTTACAGTTGATTTTATACTTTGCGAGGTAAACCGACAAAGCCTTATACTTTTATTCAAGCAGTCTGTTCAGGTTTGACATTCAGGCGAACAACCCACCCCTAGGCTGAACGCCCAAGCAGGCGGAAAAGGTATAAATATAGCGACAGTATGTGAAGACCTCAGCATTCGTTTGTGAACAGTGAAATAAATAAATATCTACTATTAAAATGTCTGGTCGTCGTGGTAAAGGTGGCAAAGTGAAGGGAAAGGCAAAGTCCCGCTCGAACCGTGCCGGACTTCAGTTCCCTGTTGGTCGTATCCATCGTCTACTTCGCAAGGGCAACTATGCCGAGCGTGTCGGTGCCGGCGCTCCAGTTTACCTGGCTGCCGTGATGGAATACTTGGCCGCTGAAGTTCTTGAGTTGGCTGGCAATGCTGCCCGTGATAACAAGAAGACGAGAATTATTCCTCGCCATCTGCAGCTGGCCATTCGCAACGATGAGGAGTTGAACAAGCTGCTCTCAGGCGTCACCATTGCTCAGGGTGGTGTGTTGCCCAACATCCAGGCCGTTCTGCTGCCCAAGAAGACCGAGAAGAAGGCATAAATGTTCCAATGGCAACAAAAATTTACATTCTTGTACATATAAACCCAAACGTCCTTTTCAGGACGACCAAACCATGACTAAAGAATTAAGAGAATTTTCATAATTTATTATCATTTTCGTTTTAAAATATAAATAAATTGTAAATATCTATGCTATGCAAGCTAAAAACTTGTATTTCTGTTAATTGAGGGCCTTAGAAAAGTACAGTTGGAAAGGAAATGAATTTAAGGGGCTGCGTTTTTGTGGACGGGGACCATATTTTGTTTACCTACGTCGTGTGTACCTTTTCTAATACCCACCAGTGCATTTCCGACCAAAACGAACACTATTTTACCAAGCGAATTTACCTAATAACAAAATGACCCGATATCTCTTGCAAAGCCTGCGCCAAATTTGTTGTTTTATTATGTTCTAGGGGTTTTAAATATACAACCAACAACCATACCCATGCTGACCCGTGTATTGATGCCTTGGTTAATTTTTCATTTCATGCCAATGGCAGAAATACCATTATTATATTGATAATATACACAACTATTGAAAATATGCCTCTCTTTTAGATTATTTTGTGGTCCTGAAAAGGACCGATTGTTTACTTTCTGAATACTTTTGTACAGCAGACTGTACAAAATTTCTTAACCGCCGAAACCGTACAGCGTGCGGCCTTGCCTCTTGAGAGCATACACAACATCCATGGCTGTGACTGTCTTCCTCTTGGCGTGTTCAGTGTAGGTGACGGCATCACGGATTACGTTTTCCAAAAACACCTTCAGCACTCCACGAGTCTCCTCATAGATGAGTCCCGAGATACGTTTTACACCGCCACGACGAGCCAAACGGCGGATAGCGGGCTTCGTAATACCCTGGATGTTATCACGCAGAACCTTGCGATGACGCTTAGCGCCTCCCTTTCCCAAGCCTTTACCACCTTTACCACGACCAGTCATTTTTCACTATGCTTGCTTCACTTTTTACGAATATCAGGAGCGAATGTTGATTTCGGAAACCCTGTCACTTCTATTTATACCAAAACACCATCGTAACACGAGTGAGACCGAATGATATCTGCATCTCGCTCGGGAAATGAAATAGCATGCTTCGGCTGCTTTCGTTCTCGCTCTCTCGTTTCAACCCTCCACCAGTGGAATGCTATATAAGCTAGCACTGTGCTCAGCGATCGTTTATTGTAAATTCGAATTTCAAACGTTGAAAGTGAAAATGGCCCGTACCAAGCAGACTGCTCGTAAATCCACTGGTGGCAAGGCGCCACGCAAACAACTGGCTACAAAGGCCGCACGTAAAAGTGCTCCAGCAACTGGTGGCGTAAAGAAACCTCATCGTTATCGCCCTGGCACTGTTGCCCTGCGTGAAATCCGTCGTTACCAGAAGAGTACCGAGCTGCTGATCCGCAAACTGCCTTTCCAGCGGCTGGTTCGTGAAATCGCTCAAGATTTCAAAACCGACTTGCGTTTCCAGAGCTCAGCAGTAATGGCACTGCAGGAAGCTAGCGAAGCCTATCTGGTCGGTCTCTTCGAAGATACCAACTTGTGTGCCATCCATGCCAAGCGTGTCACAATTATGCCCAAGGACATCCAGCTGGCCAGACGTATTCGTGGCGAGCGTGCTTAAGTTGACATTTCTTCGACAGGCGCATAGCAATTGTATTCAAATCGGTCCTTTTCAGGACCACAAAAAACTTACATTGAGATTTTTTATTTCTATATACTCGTATTATTTTCCCCAAATAAAATATGTACATATCTTTGATATTAGTCTTTTGCTTCGTGCATGGCTGTTTTAATTCGCAATACAACATGAAAATGAATTGCGGGAAAAACATCCATCCAATAAATCCATAGCGTACTCGTATTGTTTTTGTTTTATTGTTATTGAATTAGTGGCTGGAGGGATATTGGGAAATTGTCATTTATCTGGGAAGCAGAATATGATGGTTTGTGACACAATTTTCAGACACTAGAAGCAGAACCTGTGAAATTTAAACAGAATAGAACACATCATTATTTATTAATTTACTGATTACACTTGTTTTGTGGATATGAATATCCATTTAACGTACATTTCGTAATATCAACACATTTTCAATGACACAAACAGAAAAATTCAGTTTTTGTTAAATGTAACAGATCTGATTGAACGCCAGAAACAGTTTGACACGGTTTTTGAAACGTTCACTCGTAGTACTAGCATGTAATAAAAGGCCGTTTAAAAATAGCAATATATGAAAATATTATAAAAAAAGTAATGGAATAATGTTTTTAAGGTACGTATAAATTGGTGTAGACAGTAAAATTTGCGAAAAATAGATTCTTTCGATTTTTACTTTGAGTTTATTTAAATTGGTACTGCCATGTGGGTATGAAAGTATCTTATTTTTTTGGTAAATACATGAAAAAAAATGGATCAGAATTAATATGAAGTTGAAAATGGTGTTGATTTCCTTAAGAAAAATGGCTAATAATATTATATTTTACAACATTTATATTTTTTTTGACCGCTAAATTCAATGCTGAACATACCCAGAAAGTAATCGTTTTGTACTCTATAGGGTTATCTTTAAAAACGATTTTAAAATACCATAATAAACGATATGCGAATATCTGTTGAATGCCTCTTAAAGTAAATTGATCAAATTTTATGTTTCAAAAATAAATTTTGTAAAATAAGCTAAAATTGGTATTTTTAAATAACATTGAATACAATATATAAGAGTTCGATAACTACATGTCAAAGTTTGCACAGGTATTAAAAATAGATAATGGACGATATTCAGAAAATAAATTATTTACAATAAAATTTTTAAACATTTACGAATCTGATTCAATAAAAATGTATTTACATTAGTTAATAATAATATATTAAAAAGTGGAAATAAGTCAGACATTCAGTGAAACTTCTGCAACACAAATCACCATTGCTAAAATCATCTTCGTACTGCCCTTCTACTCGCTTCTCACTCGAACGGGGGACCTTAACATGAAGATTTTTTGCCTGATACAATTCATTAAAAAGTGTATTATTTTTATACAGAAACATGTCTGATTCCGCAGTTGCAACATCCGCGTCCCCAGTGGCTGCTCCACCAGTACCAGCTGAGAAGAAGGTGGCCGCTAAAAAGGCATCTGGATCCGCTGCGGCTACTGCAAAGGCAAAGAAGCCCACAGCTCCACCATCGCATCCTCCAACTCAGCAAATGGTTGACGCTTCGATTAAGAGCTTGAAGGAACGTGGCGGCTCTTCGCTCCTGGCCATCAAGAAATATATTACTGCCGAATACAAATGCGATGCCCAGAAACTAGCTCCGTTTATCAAGAAGTACTTGAAGTCAGCCGTTGCCAACGGAAAGCTGATCCAAACAAAGGGAAAAGGTGCCTCTGGTTCGTTCAAACTGTCGGCTTCCGCCAAAAAGGAGCCCAAGCCAAAGGTTGCATCTGTCGAAAAGAAGGTGAAAACTAAGAAGGTGTTGTCATCGGCAGCAGCAAAGAAGACAGCAGCCCCCAAAAAAGCAGCCGGAGCCGGTGACAAGAAGCTAAAGGCAAAGAAGACAGTCGCCACCAAGAAGACCGCAGAGAAGAAGAAAACTGAGAAGGCAAAGGCTAAGGATGTGAAGAAAACTGGAACCGTGAAGGCAAAGCCAGCAGCGGCAAAGGCCAAGTCGAGTCCAGCAAAGCCAAAACCAAAAGCAAAGGCTGTAGCTGCAGCAGCGTCTGCCAAGCCCAAGAAGACGACGAAAAAGCCAGCTGCTCCCGCCACCGTAAAGAAGCCGAAAGCAAAGACGACGGCGGCCAAGAAGTAAATTGCGAAATTGTACACTTTGGTGTACACGGTCGCACTCGAAATTTTAGATGTATACATCTGAAATTGATTTAAACAAGCCCTTTTCAGGGCTACAAAACTATATCAAAAGAGACACAAATTATCGAGCCTTGTATACATATTTAATGGATATTTAATATTTAGCATCCGAAATTGATTTAAAGAATGCATTTTCTGGGCTACAAAACTATATCAAAAGATAGTAAATTAGTATAAATTATCGAGCCTTGCATACATATGCTATAGATATTTAATATGTAGCCTCTACTTCAAACTCCGTGACGCAGACGTACAAGAGTTGTTCGAGAACCGAATAAGAACGTAAAATCGCAGTGGTCGTATGTACATCTACAAACGTATGTTTATAGATGGTTTCTTGCGAATCGAAGAGATTTATTTAAACATTATATTGTTTTTATTCGTTTGTCAATATTGAAAATGGAATTTCTTTGAAAAAACATTTTGTGGCCCTGAAAAGGGCCTTTTGGGTTTGTTCTGCAGAGAAACAAATTTACTTGGAGCTGGTGTACTTGGTGACAGCCTTGGTTCCCTCACTAACAGCGTGCTTGGCCAACTCTCCCGGCAGCAGCAGGCGCACAGCCGTTTGGATTTCCCGACTGGTGATGGTTGAACGCTTGTTGTAATGAGCCAAGCGAGAAGCCTCGGCGGCAATGCGTTCGAAGATGTCATTTACAAAGCTGTTCATGATGCTCATCGCTTTCGACGAAATACCAGTGTCAGGGTGGGACTTGCTTCAGAACTTTGTAAATATAGATGGCATAGCTCTCCTTCCTCTTGCGCTTCTTCTTCTTGTCGTTCTTGGTGATGTTCTTCTGAGCCTTTCCAGCCTTTTGGCTGCCTTTCCACTAGTTTTGGGCGGCATTTTATTTCACTTCACTTTTACAGTTGATTTTATACTTTGCGAGGTAAACCGACAAAGCCTTATACTTTTATTCAAGCAGTCTGTTCAGGTTTGACATTCAGGCGAACAACCCACCCCTAGGCTGAACGCCCAAGCAGGCGGAAAAGGTATAAATATAGCGACAGTATGTGAAGACCTCAGCATTCGTTTGTGAACAGTGAAATAAATAAATATCTACTATTAAAATGTCTGGTCGTGGTAAAGGTGGCAAAGTGAAGGGAAAGGCAAAGTCCCGCTCGAACCGTGCCGGACTTCAGTTCCCTGTTGGTCGTATCCATCGTCTACTTCGCAAGGGCAACTATGCCGAGCGTGTCGGTGCCGGCGCTCCAGTTTACCTGGCTGCCGTGATGGAATACTTGGCCGCTGAAGTTCTTGAGTTGGCTGGCAATGCTGCCCGTGATAACAAGAAGACGAGAATTATTCCTCGCCATCTGCAGCTGGCCATTCGCAACGATGAGGAGTTGAACAAGCTGCTCTCAGGCGTCACCATTGCTCAGGGTGGTGTGTTGCCCAACATCCAGGCCGTTCTGCTGCCCAAGAAGACCGAGAAGAAGGCATAAATGTTCCAATGGCAACAAAAATTTACATTCTTGTACATATAAACCCAAACGTCCTTTTCAGGACGACCAAACCATGACTAAAGAATTAAGAGAATTTTCATAATTTATTATCATTTTCGTTTTAAAATATAAATAAATTGTAAATATCTATGCTATGCAAGCTAAAAACTTGTATTTCTGTTAATTGAGGGCCTTAGAAAAGTACAGTTGGAAAGGAAATGAATTTAAGGGGCTGCGTTTTTTTTTGGACGGGGACCATATTTTGTTTACCTACGTCGTGTGTACCTTTTCTAATACCCACCAGTGCATTTCCGACCAAAACGAACACTATTTTACCAAGCGAATTTACCTAATAACAAAATGACCCGATATCTCTTGCAAAGCCTGCGCCAAATTTGTTGTTTTATTATGTTCTAGGGGTTTTAAATATACAACCAACAACCATACCCATGCTGACCCGTGTATTGTTGCCTTGGTTAATTTTGTATTTTTCATTTCATGCCAACGGCAGAAATACCATTATTATATTGATAATATACACAACTATTGAAAATATGCCTCTCTTTTTAGATTATTTTGTGGTCCTGAAAAGGACCGATTGTTTACTTTCTGAATACTTTTGTACAGCAGACTGTACAAAATTTCTTAACCGCCGAAACCGTACAGCGTGCGGCCTTGCCTCTGAGAGCATACACAACATCCATGGCTGTGACTGTCTTCCTCTTGGCGTGTTCAGTGTAGGTGACGGCATCACGGATTACGTTTTCCAAAAAAAACCTTCAGCACTCCACGAGTCTCCTCATAGATGAGTCCCGAGATACGTTTTACACCGCCACGACGAGCCAAACGGCGGATAGCGGGCTTCGTAATACCCTGGATGTTATCACGCAGAACCTTGGTGCGATGACGCTTAGCGCCTCCCTTTTTATGGGCCTTTACCACCTTTACCACGACCAGTCATTTTTCACTATGCTTGCTTCATTTTACGAATATCAGGAGCGAATGTTGATTTCGGAAACCCTGTCACTTCTATTTATACCAAAACACCATCGTAACACGAGTTTTAGACCGAATGATATCTGCATCTCGCTCGGGAAATGAAATAGCATGCTTCGGCTGCTTTCGTTCTCGCTCTCTCGTTTCAACCCTCCACCAGTGGAATGCTATATAAGCTAGCACTGTGCTCAGCGATCGTTTATTGTAAATTCGAATTTCAAACGTTGAAAGTGAAAATGGCCCGTACCAAACAGACTGCTCGTAAATCCACTGGTGGCAAGGCGCCACGCAAACAACTGGCTACAAAGGCCGCACGTAAAAGTGCTCCAGCAACTGGTGGCGTAAAGAAAAACCTCATCGTTATCGCCCTGGCACTGTTGCCCTGCGTGAAATCCGTCGTTACCAGAAGAGTACCGAGCTGCTGATCCGCAAACTGCCTTTCCAGCGGCTGGTTCGTGAAATCGCTCAAGATTTCAAAACCGACTTGCGTTTCCAGAGCTCAGCAGTAATGGCACTGCAGGAAGCTAGCGAAGCCTATCTGGTCGGTCTCTTCGAAGATACCAACTTGTGTGCCATCCATGCCAAGCGTGTCACAATTATGCCCAAATCTACATCCAGCTGGCCAGACGTATTCGTGGCGAGCGTGCTTAAGTTGACATTTCTTCGACAGGCGCATAGCAATTGTATTCAAATCGGTCCTTTTCAGGACCACAAAAACTTACATTGAGATTTTTTTTTTCTATATACTCGTATTATTTTCCCCAAATAAAATATGTACATATCTTTGATATTAGTCTTTTGCTTCGTGCATGGCTTGTTTTAATTCGCAATACAACATGAAAATGAATTGCGGGAAAAACATCCATCCAATAAATCCATAGCGTACTCGTATTGTTTTTGTTTTATTGTTATTGAATTAGTGGCTGGAGGGATATTGGGAAATTGTCATTTATCTGGGAAGCAGAATATGATGGTTTGTGACACAATTTTCAGACACTAGAAGCAGAACCTGTGAAATTTAAACAGAATAGAACACATCATTATTTATTAATTTACTGATTACACTTGTTTTGTGGATATGAATATCCATTTAACGTACATTTCGTAATATCAACACATTTTCAATGACACAAACAGAAAAATTCAGTTTTTGTTAAATGTAACAGATCTGATTGAACGCCAGAAACAGTTTGACAGCGGTTTTTTGAAACGTTCACTCGTAGTACTAGCATGTAATAAAAGGCCGTTTAAAAATAGCAATATATGAAAATATTATAAAAAAGTAATGGAATAATGTTTTTAAGATACGTATAAATTGGTGTAGACAGTAAAATTTGCGAAAAATAGATTCTTTGATTTTTACTTTGAGTTTATTTAAATTGGTACTGCCATGTGGGTATGAAAGTATCTTATTTTTGGGTAAATACATGAAAAAAAATGGATCAGAATTAATATGAAGTTGAAAATGGTGTTGATTTCCTTAAGAAAAATGGCTAATAATATTATATTTTACAACATTTATATTTTTTGACCGCTAAATTCAATGCTGAACATACCCAGAAAGTAATCGTTTTGTACTCTATAGGGTTATCTTTAAAACGATTTTAAAAATACCATAATAAACGATATGCGAATATCTGTTGAATGCCTCTTAAAGTAAATTGATCAAATTTTATGTTTCAAAAATAAATTTTGTAAAATAAGCTAAAATTGGTATTTTTAAATAACATTGAATACAATATATAAACAGTTCGATAACTACATGTCAAAGTTTGCACAGGTATTAAAAATAGATAATGGACGATATTCAGAAAATAAATTATTTACAATAAAATTTTAAACATTTACGAATCTGATTCAATAAAAATGTATTTACATTAGTTAATAATAATATATTAAAAAGTGGAAATAAGTCAGACATTCAGTGAAACTTCTGCAACACAAATCACCATTGCTAAAATCATCTTCGTACTGCCCTTCTACTCGCTTCTCACTCGAACGGGGGACCTTAACATGAAGATTTTTTGCCTGATACAATTAAAAGTGTATTATTTTTATACAGAAACATGTCTGATTCCGCAGTTGCAACATCCGCGTCCCCAGTGGCTGCTCCACCAGTACCAGCTGAGAAGAAGGTGGCCGCTAAAAGGCATCTGGATCCGCTGCGGCTACTGCAAAGGCAAAGAAGCCCACAGCTCCACCATCGCATCCTCCAACTCAGCAAATGGTTGACGCTTCGATTAAGAGCTTGAAGGAACGTGGCGGCTCTTCGCTCCTGGCCATCAAGAAATATATTACTGCCGAATACAAATGCGATGCCCAGAAACTAGCTCCGTTTATCAAGAAGTACTTGAAGTCAGCCGTTGCCAACGGAAAGCTGATCCAAACAAAGGGAAAAGGTGCCTCTGGTTCGTTCAAACTGTCGGCTTCCGCCAAAAAGGAGCCCAAGCCAAAGGTTGCATCTGTCGAAAAGAAGGTGAAAACTAAGAAGGTGTTGTCATCGGCAGCAGCAAAGAAGACAGCAGCCCCCAAAAGCAGCCGGAGCCGGTGACAAGAAGCTAAAGGCAAAGAAGACAGTCGCCACCAAGAAGACCGCAGAGAAGAAGAAAACTGAGAAGGCAAAGGCTAAGGATGTGAAGAAAACTGGAACCGTGAAGGCAAAGCCAGCAGCGGCAAAGGCCAAGTCGAGTCCAGCAAAGCCAAAACCAAAAGCAAAGGCTGTAGCTGCAGCAGCGTCTGCCAAGCCCAAGAAGACGACGAAAAAAAGCCAGCTGCTCCCGCCACCGTAAAGAAGCCGAAAGCAAAAACGACGGCGGCCAAAGAAGTAAATTGCGAAATTGTACACTTTGGTGTACACGGTCGCACTCGAAAAATTTTAGATGTATACATCTGAAATTGATTTAAACAAGCCCTTTTCAGGGCTACAAAACTATATCAAAAGAGACACAAATTATCGAGCCTTGTATACATATTTAATGGATATTTAATATTTAGCATCCGAAATTGATTTAAAGAATGCATTTTCTGGGCTACAAAACTATATCAAAAAGATAGTAAATTAGTATAAATTATCGAGCCTTGCATACATATGCTATAGATATTTAATATGTAGCCTCTACTTCAAAATCCGTGACGCAGACGTACAAGAGTTGTTCGAGAACCGAATAAGAACGTAAAATCGCAGTGGTCGTATGTACATCTACAAACGTATGTTTATAGATGGTTTCTTGCGAATCGAAGAGATTTATTTAAACATTATATTGTTTTTATTCGTTTGTCAATATTGAAAATGGAATTTCTTTGAAAAAACATTTTGTGGCCCTGAAAAGGGCCTTTTGGGTTTGTTCTGCAGAGAAACAAATTTACTTGGAGCTGGTGTACTTGGTGACAGCCTTGGTTCCCTCACTAACAGCGTGCTTGGCCAACTCTCCCGGCAGCAGCAGGCGCACAGCCGTTTGGATTTCCCGACTGGTGATGGTTGAACGCTTGTTGTAATGAGCCAAGCGAAATGTTCGGCGGCAATGCGTTCGAAGATGTCATTTACAAAGCTGTTCATGATGCTCATCGCTTTCGACGAAATACCAGTGTCAGGGTGGACTTGCTTCAGAACTTTGTAAATATAGATGGCATAGCTCTCCTTCCTCTTGCGCTTCTTCTTCTTGTCGTTCTTGGTGATGTTCTTCTGAGCCTTTCCAGCCTTTTTTTTTTTTTTTCCACTAGTTTTGGGCGGCATTTTATTTCACTTCACTTTTACAGTTGATTTTATACTTTGCGAGGTAAACCGACAAAGCCTTATACTTTTATTCAAGCAGTCTGTTCAGGTTTGACATTCAGGCGAACAACCCACCCCTAGGCTGAACGCCCAAGCAGGCGGAAAAGGTATAAATATAGCGACAGTATGTGAAGAATTCAGCATTCGTTTGTGAACAGTGAAATAAATAAATATCTACTATTAAAATGTCTGGTCGTGGTAAAGGTGGCAAAGTGAAGGGAAAGGCAAAATTCATCTCGAACCGTGCCGGACTTCAAAGTTCCCATTGGTCGTATCCATCGTCAACTTCGCAAAGGGGCAACTATGCCGATTTGCGTGTCGGTGCCGGCAAATTCCAAAGTTTACCTGGCTGCCGTGATGGAATACTTGGCCGCTGAAATTCTTGAGTTATCTGGCAATGCTGCCCGTGATAACAAGAAGACGAGAATTATTCCTCGCCATCTGCAGCTGGCCATTCGCAACGATGAGGAGTTGAACAAGCTGCTCTCAGGCGTCACCATTGCTCAGGGTGGTGTGTTGCCCAACATCCAGGCCGTTCTGCTGCCCAAGAAGACCGAGAAGAAGGCATAAATGTTCCAATGGCAACAAAAATTTACATTCTTGTAAATATAAACCCAAACGTCCTTTTCAGGACGACCAAACCAACTAACCAAAAGAAAACAAATTTATTATACCTCGTTTTAAAATTTCTTATCAATATCTGTTCGTACGAATATGCCAATTTGAAAACAGAATATTAGCAGGATGGTTGGAGTCCGATCACTGTTTTATTTCCCCATCCACCATCTGGGGGTACAAATTGAGTTCAGTTTGTCGGCATCCGTATTTTACGCAATTCAATAGGCCGAACCGAATATCGAGTTTAGGCACATTTTGTATGTAATTTCAAATTTCATTTGTAAAATGGAACAATATGTATTGAATGGCCTGGCGGCAATTTAACGATGGCAATATGTCATCGGCACAATTGGTTGACATAGAATCGATACGTTTAATGGGGCAATTTATGTACATACATATATGCCTTTTAACATTGAGCAATTTGTGGTTGGCCAATAGTTCGGCTGATTTCTGGTTAAATCCACCACTATTTCGAAAGGCGACGGCAAAATCGGCCCCACTATGTTTGTGCTGATCAATCGAAAACGAATTTTGAATCGCATTCCTAACATTTGTACAGGCATTTTTGTCCCCGACAGTTGATCAATGTAAAACGAATGATTGGCGAATTGCGAATGCAGATTAGTGTTTTCATAAAGGCATAATAAATAGCTAAAGCGGGCCGAAAAGTTCGTTCATAGATTATATCCAGCAAAGATAAGCATTTTTATGCTGGAAAAAAGTATGGGCAATTTATAAAAAAAATTCAGAATTTTTTAAATACCAAAAAAATCAACCTGACTGACAATTTTGTAAAATTAGATTGACATGAAATTTGCTTCTGAGTTTATTTAAACAACACTGTTCGCTGGGTTTGAAAGTGCTTATTTGGTGGTTCGAAATACATAAAAAAATGACATCAGAATTAATGATGACCCGAAAATGCGGCATTCGTTAATTTGAATATTTTAGCATATTTCGAAAATCCACAATTTCCAATACACCCATAGTACAATTTAGTACACTCCAAAACGGCTGATGGCCTGTGGCGGCATTTTCCAACGAAATACCATGGGTTTGTGAACGAGCACATACTTCTGATTGGCTTATAGGGGTAAAATAACAAAAATCACAGGGGATGGATGGTACAAAATATATTTTTTGCTAAAAAAATTTAATATACAAAGTCTTGCGATATATCGCAAAAAATTTTCAATCACGCCTACAACATTGGCTATTTTCCGCTGGCATGGCGAAACGCTAAAAATCTTCACCAATACCAAAAACAATGACAATGACAATGACCGGCCGCAACACATTGCTGGGCTATCGTCCATTTTATTGCTGTCGGCCATGGAAATAAGAAGATGCTGATACAGATGATCAAATTTGCATCTGAATGCAAACCACATACTCAGAGACTACCAGGTGGGATTTCGAGACGAGTGCTCAACGACACATGCACTGGCAATAGCCAATGAATTTATTTACGGACAATTGCTACAGAAAAACCAACCATTGCCTGTGCCCTAGACTTTTCGAAAAGGCCTTCGACACGGTCTGGACAAATGGCCTGCTGTACAAGATGTCGCACAAATTCCATTTTTTACAATACATTAACGAGAATGCTGAACACATACTTGACAAATCGAACATTTTCGGTATACTGCTCGAGTAGTACGCTCAATGCAGCGAAATATTACAGCTGGTGTACCGCAAGGTTCACTGCTGGCACCAATTCTCTATAATATCTATTTAGCAGATATGCCCCAATGTCAAATATCGGACGGAATTAATGTTCAAATACAGCCCATTGTATATGCGGATGATATGCTGCTGTTGGCATCGGGTCTTTTCAGGCATATGTTCAGCGTGAACTGAACAAATACCTATCTGATTTATGCTATTATTTCACGAAATGGCGTATCAAGCTGAATGCAGAGAAATGCGAAAGTTGCATGCTGAAAGGGGCCAAAACCGTCGGCCATCTATCCACAAAGCTCGAAAATTTAAGCCAAAAATTATCATTAACAATGGTTTCCAAATTAAACAAACATCGACCATCAAATATCTGGGCATTGTCTATGATGAGCAGCTAAAATTTAACAAACACATAGACAGTATACTAGCGAAAGCCAAAAGCAAATGGGGATAATAGGCAAACAGTTTTGGACGCATGAGCATGAGCATGAGCAGCAGCAGCAGCAGCAAGGCAAAGCAACAGCAACAATGACAATGACAATAGACATAATGAAAGAATCACAAAAAATTCGTTCATTAATATATAAAAAGCTCATCCAGCCGATACTCCATATGGTCATGTTGCATGGTTTAAATCAGCTCAAAAGCAAATGGAGCAACTTCGCATCTACGAGAAGAAAAATCCTGAGACGAGCTTGTGCGACCACAATGCCCGCAATAACGTCACCCGAGGACAATTTCAAAAGTTATCAAACGCCAAACTATACAAACTGACAAAAATCAAACGTATTGACAAAATTGCACTGGACATTACACGCAAATTCATAGAAAAAACACAGACAGCACAAAACCCTTTGGTATGCAAAAGTGTGGCCCAATGGCAGCCGCCTATAACACACCTACATTGCCTATACACAATCAAACACTTACACATATTGCACACAATCCATAACATAATTAGTGATTGTAACGATAACAGAATCTACTATCATAGACTTAGAAACCAATCAAATCCGAACAAACTTAGATATAACATAGCGCAATAGTATCAAATATAAAAATGTTAAACATATCCATATAAAACAACTCATGTATATACACATATTTTTTTTTCTCTTTTGATTTTGATTTTGATTTTTTAGTTATTTCTTTTAGTTCTTTGTTCTCATTTTATTTGTTTTCATTTTTTATTGTTTTGTTACCGTTATTAATTATCGTTATTATTATTTTATTTGTATTTCATCCATACCCAAAAAAAAACCCATTGTTCCCATGTAAAAATGATTCCCACCCATCCTTTTACCCATCCCTTTTATTCATTTAGCAACCGATCTAGTCATTACAATAAGAAGCAACACGAACACAAACGACACGGAAACACAAATACACATATGCAGACAAATGAACACGTGAACATCGCGCTTCACCCATCCACCCATCCACACAAATACACAATACGCAAACACAAATAAACAATAAACACACGGCAGACACAAACACACACACACACACACACACACCGTTGAACGCTTGTTGTAACACACACAATAGATTAAGCACACACAAACAAACAAAAAATGTCATGTTAAAAGCTGTTTTGATGCTTTTTTCCTATTTAAATCCACAAAAATACAATAATGTACAAAAGAAAACTTAAGAACTTTGTAAATATAGATGGCATAGAGTCCTTTCTTGCCATTCTTCTTCTTGAACAAACAAAAACAATAACTGTATAACAGAGCCCAAAAAAGCATTTCCACTGCGCAGGGCGTTAAATTCATATGAAAATTAATTTCTATGTGATAAAGGCAGATTGTATACCAATACCGCAACTATGATAAAGATATTTGTTTGTAAGGTTTAATCATTCAGGCGAACAACCCATTTCTGAACGCCCAAAAGATGACAATAAATAAATATAGCGACAAGACCTCAGCATTCGTTTGTGAACAGTGAAATAAATAAATATCTACTATTAAAATGTCTGGTCGTGGTAAAGGTGGCAAAGTGAAGGGAAAGGCAAAGTCCCGCTCGAACCGTGCCGGACTTCAGTTCCCTGTTGGTCGTATCCATCGTCTACTTCGCAAGGGCAACTATGCCGAGCGTGTCGGTGCCGGCGCTCCAGTTTACCTGGCTGCCGTGATGGAATACTTGGCCGCTGAAGTTCTTGAGTTGGCTGGCAATGCTGCCCGTGATAACAAGAAGACGAGAATTATTCCTCGCCATCTGCAGCTGGCCATTCGCAACGATGAGGAGTTGAACAAGCTGCTCTCAGGCGTCACCATTGCTCAGGGTGGTGTGTTGCCCAACATCCAGGCCGTTCTGCTGCCCAAGAAGACCGAGAAGAAGGCATAAATGTTCCAATGGCAACAAAAATTTACATTCTTGTACATATAAACCCAAACGTCCTTTTCAGGACGACCAAACCATGACTAAAGAATTAAGAGAATTTTCATAATTTATTATCATTTTCTGTATGTATGTATGTTCGCTTTTCAGTTTGTATGGCAGCAATATGGCTATATGTATGTGCTTGTATAAATGAGTGTGTGTATGTGTTTTTGTTTATATATTTATCACCACCCTTATATTGTTATTATTAGTTTCTCTCTCTCTCTCTCTCTCTCTCTCTGTGTATATATAGAATGAGAGAGAAAAGAATTCCATCTCGCTCTATACATTTATGTACATACATATGTATGTCTCGCTTTAACATTAAGTGAAATGGCAATGGCTGGTGGCTGGTGGCTGGTGGTTGGCTGGCAATGGTTAACAATGGCTGATTTCTGGTTAAATCCACCACCATTTCGATGGCATGCCTCGAAAAAATCGGAAAGTGACTATTGAATGCTCTTGCAATTTGTGTAATATGTTTGATAATATTGTTAACTATTTGTTTAATGTCATTGGATTAGCATAAAATATGAATTAATTGCAAAATAATGTCGATTAATGTGTGACAAATGGTGTGTGGGGGTGCAGTGGCATTAGTGTTTTATGGGCATAATAAATAGTAATATTGTTAAATATGTTAATTTGATGATTGTATATTGTGATGGGTGTTATTGTTTATGTGTAGAGTGAAAAAAGTATGGAAATTGTTAAATATTTCGATTTTTTACACTAGTTTAAAAGTTTGCAAATAAGGATCAATAAGGATCCTAGTCGATACTAGATCGAATGAAATTTGCTAGCGCCATTCTACTCGCTTCTCATAATTTCAAAGGACGTCGCTGGTTATTCGCGTATCGAAAAACCAAAAAAAATACCGAAAAGTGAAATACCGAAAAAGTGAAAACCGAAAAACAAGAACAAAAGTGAAGAAGTGGAAAAAAAAAAAAAAACTATTGTGAAGAACTGGAGAACTGGAGGTACAGTGAACACAAATACAAAAAAATTGAAACTTAAAACTTGAAATAAATATACAGGCTAGTAACATATACAAGACAAAACGCATAAACATTCATAAAAAATAGAAAAACAAAAATTCTTTTTTTCCTGCTCTTTTCCCGCCCTCCCCTAAAAATACAGACAACACAAAAAGGGTGGAAAAGACCCAGAAAAAATTTAAACATAATGAAAACACTCCAACAATGAGCAACAATGAAAATGGCAATGATAAACGAAAAAGGGACAGGAGCCCTATTAACACAAATAATAATAATATTGACAACAACAACAACAAACAACAAAAAATGTCAAATCAATGGAATCCGTGGAGTCCGTGGCAGCAACAATAAGAAACCATCCACCACCACGGGCCCAATTGTCCCGACTCAATTGTATCAACATCAAAATCAACATCAAACGATATCAAAAATCAACAAAAAAAAAAATAATAAAAACCAAGTGGCATTGCGTTGTGCAGGGCAATAGTTAAGGGCAAAAACAATAATAATAATAGCCACAAAGTGAACTTGAGTGTCTGCGGTTTTCTCAAAACCAAGACATTTCACACAAAACGATTGTCACACCAAGATTGACAATAACCCAAAAGCGAATTCGACAACATACAACTAGTAGTGATAGTAGTAGTAGTAGTAATAATAGTAGTGGTAGTTGTCGGACAAGCGATGGTTTGCAAAATTTTCTTCAGTCCAACAAAAACTTATCGCTATGCATATCTGCACAGGCCAATTTGGGAAACACGTACGATTGTGCGACCAGTACCAAGAGACAATAATAATATAAATTATCAAAAAGAAGCAGCAACAGTAATAGAAACAGCAATAGCAGCAGCAACATCGCAAACCATCAACTTCAACATCAACATCAATATCAATATCAACAAAAACAACAGCAGCAGCAGCAGCAACAGCAAAATCATCAGGACGACAAAATAATCGCATATCGCCAGTGAAATGGCTACAAATGAAGGAAAAAAAATTTTTGCAAGGCATTGACTGCAACCCTCGCATACCGGGGTAAATGCCTTTATAATTTCACTAAAACATACAATAAAAAAAAAAAAAATCAACAAAACATCAATACCATCAATATCAACCTGACATCAGCCTGGATGCATCGGCAATACGGTGCACCAGCGACGCCATCGACAGCAGATAATAATAACAATAACAATAACAATACACAACAATAACAACAACATAAAATGAAGGCACATCAGCAGCAGCAATTACACCAGAAACAAACTGAAGTTCAAATACGACAAACACAAATAAAGCAGCAGTCAATCCCAATCCCAAAAGCAGGCACATGCCCAGCAACAGCAAAAAGACGAGCCCCAGTCACAAAATGAAAATAAAATCAAACACAAAGGCAACGGCAGCAAGCAGCAACATCGACATCAGCACCAGCGGCGGCAGCATGGCGGCAGCAACAATGGCAGAACACGCCAACAACAACAGCAACAGCAACAGCAAAAAAGATAAAGATGCCGAATGGGAAAAGCTGAAGACAGAAATGGCTCAGCTGCGTGAACAAAATGCTAAATTACAAAAAGAACTAGCAAAATATATTGGCACAAAAAATCATTTCGTCCAACAACTACGACTATAGCTATGGACGAAGATAATGATGACGATAATGACAATGAGATTCGATACATAAATAATGATTCAATGGATATCGAATATCCAACATTGGGTGGAAGAAAGCGACGGCAGGGCAGCCCAAGCCAAAAATAACAAGTAGCATCGGCAGGAAAGCAGTTGCAGCCTAACGGCATCAACAACAACAACAACAGCAATAACAGCAGCAAAAAACAACAAAAACAGCGGCGGCAACAGCAACAATTATAATAATAATAAAAATACAAAAAATACAAAAAATACAAACAACAACAGTAGCAGCAGAAGCAGCAGCAAAAATAAAAATATCAAAACAACAGCGACGGCAGCAGCAGCAAAAGCAACAACAACTGGAAAGGACCGGCAAAATCAGCAAAATCTTCAAAAAGCAGCAGCAGCAGCAGCAGCGGTGACAGCAACAACAACAACAACAACAACAACATCATCATCATCATCAGCAAAAAAAAAACAACGCAGATCATCAACGACAACAGCAGCTGCAGCAAAAGCAGCAGCAGCAGCAGCAAGCAACGACAGCAGCAATGGCCGAGACCGAGGCTGGGGCTGGGGCTGAAACAGAGGTGATTGAGGATTTCAATCTGCCACCATCATCATCATCATCATTCCTGTCAATCCTCAACACTGAAGACAACAACAACAGCAGCACCAGCACCATTAGCACCTGGAGATGTATATATAAATCAGGTAAAAATAATAATAATAATAGTAGCAAATATAGTGCAACAACAAGAGTACACCAGCAGCAAAAGCAACAACAACAATCTCATCATCATCAACAACAACAACAACAAGTAGTAGTATACCGCCCAGTATATCTGTATATACATATGTACATAATTAATTGTTTTCATATTTGCGTATGTGTGTGTTTGTTTTTTTGATGTGTATGTGTATATTTAAACATTTTTATATTTTATTGTTTATTGTTTATTGTTTATTGTATAAGGGGCAGTTAAACTATTGAAAGGACAAAAGATTATATGAATATAGGAAATATTGACTATGGTTATTACCCTGACCCGATGGGACTGGTTTATTGGCACAAGCAGCCGCTATGGTCCAACTCACAGCCAAGTTGTGGTCAGAGAATAACCGATAGCGTATACAATTAAGAATAAATTAAATAACATTATTCAATAACAGGGATTTGAGCATAGTGGTACTAGTGTCATAGGAAAACAGATGAAAATATGTATTATAATTACGGCAAAATGCTACGGAAAGATTCATGGTCAGCATAGTTAGTAAAGACAGAGTTGTAGATGGAGAGGAAAGTAATGCCTAGACGGGCGGGACGGAACAGCAATACTGATAAGGCATCTGAGGGCAGTGGAGTCGACCTCGCCGGAGAGTAGTTTGTGGAGAAAGAGAACTCCATGACAAATCCGTCTACTTTCAAGAGAATGGATATCGATGAGACGCAACCTACTCATAAGAAGGAAGACGTCTAGAAGGATCCCAATTAAGTCCACGGAGAGCAAAAAATGAGGAATTGTTTTTTTGAACGGACTCGAGCATATCCTTATATTTTTGTAATGAGGGAGACCAGACGCAGGAACCATATTCTAAAATTGGCCGGACAAGAGAAACATAAAGAAGTTTGGTTGTGTAAGGGGTCAGTAAATTCCTTAGACCATCGCTTAATGAAACCAAGGACTCCCCTGGCTTTGTTCGAAATAACAGATATATGGATGTTATAACACAGATTAGGTACAAAGATAACGCCCAAGTCAGTAACTTTGAACAGGCGTTGTAAGGAAATGTTACGGATAGTATAGTCAAAAAAAGGTAAGGCTTGCTGCGATAAAATGTCATGACGTTACATTTAGAAATGTTAAGAGGAGAGTGTTTGTCAAGCACCAATTATTGAGGGCGTCCAAGTCGGTTTGGAGGAATAATGGGGATACGGGATCACAATAGGAAAAACATAACTTCACATCATCAGCATACATTATGACTCGAGAGTGAGTTAGAAAACTTGAGGAAGATCATTAATAAATAAGTTAAACAAAAGGGGACCAAGATGGCTTCCTTGAGGAACACCAGACGACACATGAACGGGGTTCGACAGACGGTTATTAAAACAGACACGCTGAGAACGGTTGCTTAGGTAGGAATTAATCCAGAAAAGCAGTTTATTCGGAAACCCGAGGAGTGATAGTTTGTGGATGAGGAGATTATGATTAACTGAGTCAAAAGCTTTACTAAAGTCGGTATAAACTACATCAGTTTGGCACTGATTGGAAAAACCCGCAGTTACAAAAGTTGAGAACTCAAGGAGATTAGAAGAGATTGAGCGACGTTTCACAAATCCGTGCTGAGAAACAGAAAACAAAGAACTACAAAAGTGTTGGAGCTGGGAAGTGATCATTTTTTCAAAAAGCTTAGGAATAGCAGATAGGTTGGAAATTGCACGGTAATGGGAAACATCCGATTTAGAACCCTTTTTATGGATGGGAACGATATACGATTCCTTCCAAACCGAGGGAAAATCACCTAGCTCGAGAGACAAGTTGAACAGTTTTAAGAGGGGCAAACAAAGAGAATCAGCACAAAGTCTAAGGACAGCACTGGGAACCAAGTCTGGGCCAGTAGTAAACGAAGATTTACATGATTTTAAACTAGCTAATAGTCCATCATAATCGATGAAGGGGGATAGATACAATTGGAGCTATTAAGGGAATAGGATATAAGTGCTCGGTAGATGAAGCATGTATGGTTGAATGGTTATTAGTAGGAGCAGAGTAGCAAAGTTGGAAAAATGAAGCAAATAGATTAGAGATGTCACAATCATTATCAGCGAACCTACCATTATAGGAAAAAGAAGAAGGAAGCTGGGAGGAGCTACGTTTGGAATTGACAAACCTGAAAAATTGCTTAGGATCTCGTTTAAAGTTTAGCTTGCATTTGGCCAAGTAGTTATTGTAGCATGATGTATTGAGAATAGAAAATTTTTGATTTTGCAATGGAATACTTAGAAAAATCCGATTGCGACCCAGACCGTTTAAACTTCTTGTACAGGCGAGATTTTATATTTCCGTAGGTTTATTAACCGAGGAGAAAACCAAAGAGGGCCAGTTAGATTTCTGGAAGGAGAAACTGTAGGTACTAATGACTTGAAGATGGAGAAAGTAGTTGTATAGAATGCTTCAGTAGCAGGGTCAATTTCCTGAAAGTCGTCAAGGAATGACCAGTCAATCTGAGAGAGAGCAAAATTCAAACTGATAAAATCAGCCTTCCTGAAACAGAGGGTAGTAGAGGGGGCTTAAAAAGAGAGTGATTTGGTGGGGCCGGAGGAAGGCAGTTGAACAAAAATATTAAGTGTGGGATGGTAAGGGTCCTCAGGGAAAGATAGAGAGATCCTCTGCAGACCATGGTACTTGAAGTGTCGGTAGTAAAACGAGGTCTAAAAGCCTGTCCATATTATTGCGTATAGCATTTACCTGACCCAACGATGTGTCAGACAAAGAATCTACAAAATCATGCTGAACAGAAGGGAACATCAGGTTAGAGTCAGCAGAAGGAGACCAGGAAATATTTGGTAGGTTGAAATCCCTAGGACAATAAGACGATCGCAGTCATTAAGTTGGGACGAAACAGATTGAAGATGTGAGACGTGAAGCATATAGGTAGAAAATTCGGAGGACGGAGGAATATATGAGCAGGATATAAAAAGGTTAAAAGAGGACATGCGAAGTTTAACTACAATTATTTTTCAATGTTGTTTTCCGCTTCGACGAAAAAAAGTTGAGACGCTATGTCCGAGCGAACGGCAACCAGGACACCGCCACCACGAGTTGGACGATCTAACCTATATACATTAAATTTGTCAACTAGAATCTCAGAATTATAAATTGAGGGGTTCAGCCAGGTTTCAGAAAAAGCGATCACATCCGACTCGAAAGAAGCACTGTCAGTATACAACTTGTTCAGTTTGCTACATAAGCCCCGAACATTCTGATATGTTATCTTTAGAGCCAGGGAGTATTTAGTTTTTTTGACGATAAAGGTAATGCGGCCGGGGATGGTATTGGGCGGACGGAAGTTGAGGCGGACGAAAAGGCGCAGGGAGGACACCCATTCGAAGTACAGGGTTATGGGAGCGATTGGTAAACATATGACAAATTGTATGCTCCGGCCAGAAGGAGGGGTCGAGCATACTATTGACATGTTTATCTGGAACCAGAATTTTGAAGGAGGCAATATTACGTTTGACTTTAAAAATTAAATTTAGTAACTACCAGACCAGAGGAATTATCAATATTAAGTTTAGAATAGATAAAGTCTCTAACCAGAACTTCCGTGGCCGATGCCATGAGTCGAGAGACGAAAATAGATTTTAGTGGAGCGACAGCAGTTAGAGCGACAGCAGTTAGAGTAGCTGAGGGGTGATAGGATTAATAGGCGGCAACGGCAAAAGAAGATTCAATCCGAGGGAGCTGAATCAGGAAACATGGAGCCATTTTCAGAGCTGACGATGGAAGCCGTGTTGGACGGGACTTCCACATCCATACTGACAGCAGCGTCGGCACCTTCAAGTGCGGGTCCAGATGCGCAGCCGATGGGATCACAGACTCCTCGACTGACCTCGCAGTCGGATCCGGGCACAGGGGAGGCGGATGGTGATGAAGTAGGTGCTTCAGTCACTGGGAGTGAGGGTGTCCCAGGAACTGAAAGAAAGGCATTATTATTGCTAGAGGCCAGACAGTTATTACTCTTCTTTCTCTTAGGCGACTCCGTTAAAATTTTTAAATTTTTAAAGTGAGACTCCATAGAGGTAAACTTATCCAGAAGAGTACGAAACCCAGCGTTGACGGCCGCGAATTCATTATGAGTTTGTCTCATAAAGACCCGCATGTCGCCTTCAATCGACCTGCAGTCCCAACAAGTCCAGTTGAGGCCACAACGAGACTTTATGAGGTCGACTACGCGTCCTCCAGTATGACCAAAGTCAGCACACGTAGTATGTGCCATGTTGTCACATAGCCAGCACTATGTGAATACTTGCCGTTGAGCTGCAGAGCGGCACCTTTTAGCGCAGCATGTACTCATACTGAAAAAAAAGGCACTGTTTATTATTATTGAAACACTGAGAGACGAAATAAAGAACAGAGCGTAAGTCAACAACAGAGAGGCGGCAAATGCTGAGCGTCAATGTAAGAATGTGTGAGGGAGAAGAGGCGAAGTATGAAAAGCGATGAGAACACGCAAATTGAGAGAGGCTCAGAAAGAGTGCGACGTACAAGGCCTGGGTCAACAACAACACAGCTGTGAATACGAAAGCACTGAGACAGGGAGAAAGCACAAATTAACTTTATTTAAGAAATAAACACTCAAAATTGCGTTTGCAGATAGAGCACAAATAGTGGACAGATTGAACGGTCAGTTAACAAATTCAGGAGACACTAATTAAACACAATTACTTTCCTTTAAGCACAGAAAATAAAAAATTGTTAGGAGAGCGAAGTTAAATACGACCATCAGCTACTATCGATACTATCGATTATGATTATTATTATTTGATATGATTATTATTATTATTGTGCTATATTATATCTAAGTTTTTTGGTATCTAATTTATTTCTATGTCTATGATAGTAGATTACATTTTCATTGCTATCACTAATTATATTATGTATTGTGTGTAGTATGTGTATATGTTTGATCGTATATAGACAATTTAAATGTGTTATGGGGGCTGCCATTTGGGCCACACTCTTGTATATTAATGGGTTCGTACTGTCTGTATTTGTCTCTATAAATTTGCGTGTAATGTCCATTGCGATTTTGTCAATTCGTTTGATATTGGTCAATTCATAGAGTTTGGCATTTGATATTAACTTTTTGAGATTGCCATCGGATGATGTTGTTATTGCGGGCATTTGAGTTGCACATGCTCGTCTCAGAATTTTTTCGTTCGTATATGCGAAGTTGCTCCATTTGACTTGAGCTGATGTTGAACCAGGCAACATGACCATATACAGTATTGGCTGTATGAGTTTCTTATAGATTAGCGAACGAATTTTTAGTAATTCTTTCACAAAGTTGGTCATTGTTGTCGTTTGCCGCATATGAGTCCAAAACACTTACTGACTATCCCCATTTGTTTTTTTCGCTTTTTGCTAATATGCTATCAATGTGTTTATTGAATTTGAGTTGTTCATCGTAAACGATGCCCAGATATTTAATGTTCGTTGTCTGTTTAATTTGAAAGTCATTGTTGATGATGATTTTTGGTTTGAATTTTCTAGCATGTGGATAGATGGCCGACGGTTTTGGCCCCCTTAAAATGCATAGATAAAATCATTGGCTATCGCCAGTGCGTGTGTCGTTGAGCATTTATCTCGAAATCCTAATTGATAGTCTTGGAGTATTTGATTTGTATTTAGATGGGATTTGATCATTTGGATTAGCATCTTTTCAAAGAGATTACCCATGGCTGATAGCACTGAGATTGGCCGGTAGCCGAGCAATGTGTTGCGGCTGGCCATTGTTTTTGGTATTGGTGATATTTTACCAATTCGCCATGCCAGCGGGAAATAGCCAATGTTGTATGAGTGACTGAAAATCTTGGCGATATATCGCAATACTTGAATATTGCATTTTTTCAGCAAGAAATTACTTGTGCCATCCATACCCTGGGACTTTTTATTGTTCTTATCCCTGAGCCAGTCCAAAAGTATGTGCTCGTTGACGAAACCATAATGTTTTTGTGCATGCTGCCAGAGGCCATCGGTCGTTTGATGTGCACTAAATTGGACTCAATATCAATCCCGCCTCACTGTTATTGTCAATCGTTGTCGTTGTCGTTATTGTTGGCAATTCGGTTGAACAGATAAAGAAATCGATTGAGGTATTGTGATTATATTGATTGTGTCTAGTTGGTTCATTGCTTGGGTGTAGTGTAAGATTTGGTTTGCTTATTGCAATTGTATAATATTTTACCATTCGCATTGATGTGGCCATCATCATGGGTGGGCAAATGCCAACTTGGATGTTTAGCATTTAGGTCCCCACCCATGACGATGGACGCATCTGGTGAATGTTTATATACTGATCTTAGAATTGTTTTAAGATCTGTTGTTAATAATGGCTGACCCGGACGTTTATATATGGCAATTGCCACAATTGTCTTATGCCCCATGGTTTGTGTGATATTTCATTTCCAATGGCCAATGCATATATTCAGGTGTTATTTGAGATTTTATGCCATTTCTTAAACAAATGGCCACTGATCCGCCCCTTGTTATTTGGTTGTTGCGGATTCGCACTTTAGTGGCTAATTGTTCCTGCCTAATGAATTGGTATCCTGTTAATGCTATTGTGTGCTGTTCAAGCAGCCTATGTTCAGCAATAAGCAGTATATTGGGTTTATTCCTGTTTAAAAAATGCTGTAGCTCAGCCCTACTTGTTAGGGTGCGCAGCGAATTGACATTTTGTGTAATACATTTTAGTGTATCCATCATTTTTTAGGCTGCAATGCAAAATAGAAAATCAATAATAATTGCCTGTTTGGCACTGCGACGAACCTCTTCATTGAGAGAGGATAGCGTCGAGTACCCAGACATTATTGCCCTCATTATTGTCAGACACTCTGGGATATTTTTACCAAAAATATCCCGAGTGTCTTCATTGAGCCTATTGAATGTGTGCATGCAATTTTGGATTTGTGGTTGCTGGCACAATTGGCCGAAGGTTTTGGTTTTGATTTTGATTCTGATTTTAATTTTGAGCTTGAGTTTTGGGGTTTTGAATTTGTTTGGAATTGGAAATGGAATTGGGATTTTGAAAAAGTGAGGCGAATGTTTTCCATTGTTCACAATGGCTGAACATTCTTTTGGCTCAATAATCTGTTTGGTATTGATGCATTATTATTATTGCGTTTGGTTGTGCGCAATTCTTGAATTTTGTCAACATTATTTTCCGTATGGGACAAATTTTGGCATTTGCCGTATGTTGCCCCTTACAATTGACACATTTTATGTTATCGGACGGACAATCTACTTTCTTAATTGGACATTGCCCAGGCTGATGTTCATCCAAACATTTAATGCATCTATATGCCAGTTTGCAATTGCTCGCAATATGCGAGAATCGCTGACAATTATGGCATTGTATAATTGCATTTTTATGGGGCCTCAGCGGTTCCACATGAATGCGGCAATTTAATAATGTCTTCAGTCCGAGCACATCTCGTATGTATTGTGCATTTTTCTCAAATTGTAATAGCCAATATTTCTCTTTGAATATTGTGACCTTGTCGAGTATTAGTTTTGGTAAGTTTTCTGTTATGGCCAGTTCGATGTCGTTTGCGTCATAGATGTCAGTTGGGAGTTTCTTTTGGTATACATGTGTATGGCTTAAGTTCTTTGGGTGTGTGTGTGAAGTACTTAATATTATTCTTATTAAAGATTTCTTTAATTTTTAGAAATGATGCTAGATTGTTTGTTCTTAAAATTGATAAATTCTTATTTTTAATATCTATGGTGAATTTGATGTCTAATATTTTTGCTATTACTACTATTACTATTAGTATTAGTTTTAATTAAATTAGTTATGATTTTTGAGTTACAATTACATATGTACATACAGTGGTGCTCATAGACTTAAGCCACTGCCACTACCATAAACTGTTTTTTAATAACTTTTTTGAACATATTTATTTCGGCCTGAAATTTTACATGTTGAAACAATGTTATTTAAGCAGCTGATCTCAGTAAAAAATGACAAATAGAATTCGGGGGCTCCCAAAAATTGACTATCCTTTCTTTTTTTTTCTTTTCTTTTTTTTTTTTTTTACACAATACACAAACATAAATAAACAATACACAAACACACACACACACACAATAGATATAAGAAACAAAACACACACACACAAAAAACAATCATGTTAAAAATTGGTTTTTTCACAAAAAAATTTGTTCCTATTAAAATATATTAAAAACGAAAACCATCAATGTATTAGCACAATAATAAACAACAAAGACTTCATTAGTGTTGCCAAATGTGAACCGCAACAATAAATACACAAACCCATTAATGTAAAACAACAAAGCCCGGATAAGCATTCAAATGCACAGGGCATAAAAATATAGATATAAATACCATGCTATGTAATATTGACTTTGTCAAACCAATAATACTGATAAGATAAAGATACCTCAACTCTGTATTATAATCTAAGAAAAAAAAAACCCCATACAAACATTGACAAATAAAGGCATATTACCGAAGACCTCAGCATTCGTTTGTGAACAGTGAAATAAATAAATATCTACTATTAAAATGTCTGGTCGTGGTAAAGGTGGCAAAGTGAACTACAAAAAGGACTAAGTGAAGTGTACAAAACAAAACAAAGTGAAGTGGAAAAAAAAATCAGAGAGTCGCATATATTGCAAAAATATCTGAACATTTTTAAACAATTGTGAACGGTGATTGTGCAACTAAAAGGATAACTGCAAAAGCAGAGTGCAGTGCAGTGGTACCCGCTACCCATGAGTGTGAGAGTGTTAAAAGAGTGTGGAAAAAAACCAACACAATGGCAGCGCAATCGGCAATGAGTGAAGTGTTGCTCGAAGTCGAGGCAATGGATGCCGAAAGTGACAATGCTAAAAGGACCAGAGCTGAACTGTCATCCACATCAGACAGTGAAGATGATATTATAAGTGAATGTGAGACGGAAAACGATTCCGTGCTAGTGGACCGTGATGAGATGGACTCCATCATGGAAGAGTTGAAATACCTACGTGCAGAGCACTTGAAATTCAAAAATACTTTGAATCCCTGGAAAAAAATCCCGGAAATACATCAACACCAAAACAAACACCAAAACCAACATCAAGTCCAAAGAAACTGGAGGATGTTCCAAAAACAAAAAGATCGGAAGGCACAAAACCACCTACACCCAAAAAACAAATTAAAAAAAAAACTAAAACTAATGAGGTACTGAATAATGAGTACCCGGAACTTCCAAGACCAAAAACTCCAACTAAACCAATGCAGGTACAAACAAAAACAGTGATGCCAAAAAGACCGCCGGTAGTAGAACCTGCCAAAGAGAAAGGTCTGCCGGTCATAGTCACGTACCAACAAAATGCAAAAATATTAACAACAATACTGAAGGAAACAGCGGCAAAATTCTCACTGAATATAATAAACAAAAACGTTATTCACGTTAAGGTCTTCTCCCTGGTAGACTTCAACAAAACAAAAGAGCGCTTTAACTCGGAGAAAGTGATGTACTATAGTTTCACACCCAAACAAGTAAAGCCACACACGATGATTCTGAAAAACTACCCTCTCGAAGTGTACAACGCCGAGGAAGTTAAAACCGCTTTTAGATGAGGCCGTGCCTGAGCTGAACATCATGTCGGTAAAGCCCTATAAGGATAAGCTGTGGATGGTGCAAGTGGAGAAAACTGAAAAAATAAGTGCCATATTCAAAGTGACAACTTTGCTCAACTGCAAAAGTACAACTTGAGGGTTTCAGGCCGCACCCTAATGCAATAAAGCAGTGTCACAACTGCCAGAGGTTCTGCCACGTTGCAAGCAATTGCAAAATGGCATTCCGATGTGTCAAATGCACGAAAACGCATGCCCCAGGTCAATGCAGTCTGAAGAAAAAAAAGAAAAAAAAGATGGCCAAGAAGATTCGGCACAAAAACCCAATGCGTGAACTGCTTAGGCAATCATACAGCCAATGCAAAAGATTTGCCCCGTACGATTGGAATATGTGAAGAAAGTATCCGAAAGGCCCAGGCTGATGTTCATCCAAACATTTAATGCATCTATATGCCAGTTTGCAATTGCTCGCAATATGCGAGAATCGCTGACAATTATGGCATTGTATAATTGCATTTTTATGGGGCCTCAGCGGTTCCACATGAATGCGGCAATTTAATAATGTCTTCAGTCCGAGCACATCTCGTATGTATTGTGCATTTTTCTCAAATTGTAATAGCCAATATTTCTCTTTTGAATATTGTGACCTTGTCGAGTATTAGTTTTGGTAAGTTTTCTGTTATGGCCAGTTCGATGTCGTTTGCGTCATAGATGTCAGTTGGGAGTTTCTTTTTAGTATACATGTGTATGGCTTAAGTTCTTTGGGTGTGTGTGTGAAGTACTTAATATTATTCTTATTAAAGATTTCTTTAATTTTTAGAAATGATGCTAGATTGTTTGTTCTTAAAATTGATAAATTCTTATTTTTAATATCTATGGTGAATTTGATGTCTAATATTTTGCTATTACTACTATTACTATTAGTATTAGTTTTAATTAAATTAGTTATGATTTTTGAGTTACAATTACATATGTACATACAGTGGTGCTCATAGACTTAAGCCACTGCCACTACCATAAACTGTTTTTTTAATAACTTTTTTGAACATATTTATTTCGGCCTGAAATTTTACATGTTGAAACAATGTTATTTAAGCAGCTGATCTCAGTAAAAAATGACAAATAGGAATTCGGGGGCTCCCAAAAAATTGACTATCCTTTCTTTTTAGTTTCTTTTTTTTTTTTTTACACAATACACAAACATAAATAAACAATACACAAACACACACACACACACACAATAGATATAAGAAACAAAACACACACACACAAAAACAATCATGTTAAAAATTGGTTTTTCACAAAAAATTTGTTCCTATTAAAATATATATTAAAACGAAAACCATCAATGTATTAGCACAATAATAAACAACAAAGACTTCATTAGTGTTGCCAAATGTGAACCGCAACAATAAATACACAAACCCATTAATGTAAAACAACAAAGCCCGGATAAGCATTCAAATGCACAGGGCATAAAAATATAGATATAAATACCATGCTATGTAATATTGACTTTGTCAAACCAATAATACTGATAAGATAAAGATACCTCAACTCTGTATCATAATCTAAGAAAAAAAAACCCCATACAAACATTGACAAATAAAGGCATATTACCGAAGACCTCAGCATTCGTTTGTGAACAGTGAAATAAATAAATATCTACTATTAAAATGTCTGGTCGTGGTAAAGGTGGCAAAGTGAACTACAAAAAGGACTAAGTGAAGTGTACAAAACAAAACAAAGTGAAGTGGAAAAAAGTCAGAGAGTCGCATATATTGCAAAAATATCTGAACTTTTTTAAACAATTGTGAACGGTGATTGTGCAACTAAAAGGATAACTGCAAAAGCAGAGTGCAGTGCAGTGGTACCCGCTACCCATGAGTGTGAGAGTGTTAAAAGAGTGTGGAAAAAAAACCAACACAATGGCAGCGCAATCGGCAATGAGTGAAGTGTTGCTCGAAGTCGAGGCAATGGATGCCGAAAGTGACAATGCTAAAAGGACCAGAGCTGAACTGTCATCCACATCAGACAGTGAAGATGATATTATAAGTGAATGTGATACGGAAAACGAGACCGTGCTAGTGGACCGTGATGAGATGGACTCCATCATGGAAGAGTTGAAATACCTACGTGCAGAGCACTTGAAATTCCAAAAATACTTTGAATCCCTGGAAAAAAATCCCGGAAATACATCAACACCAAAACAAACACCAAAACCAACATCAAGTCCAAAAAGAAACTGGAGGATGTTCCAAAAACAAAAAGATCGGAAGGCACAAAACCACCTACACCCAAAAAACAAATTAAAATAAAAACTAAAACTAATGAGGAAGTACTGAATAATGAGTACCCGGAACTTCCAAGACCAAAAACTCCAACTAAACCAGTGCAGGTACAAAAAAAAAAAAAAAAAAAAAGTGATGCCAAATAGACCGCCGGTAGTAGAACCTGCCAAAGAGAAAGGTCTGCCGGTCATAGTCACGTACCAACAAAATGCAAAAATATTAACAACAATACTGAAGGAAACAGCGGCAAAATTCTCACTGAATATAATAAAAACAAAAACGTTATTCACGTTAAGGTCTTCTCCCTGGTAGACTTCAACAAAACAAAAGAGCGCTTTAACTCGGAGAAAGTGATGTACTATAGTTTCACACCCAAACAAGTAAAAGCCACACACGATGATTCTGAGAAAACTACCTCTCGAAGTGTACAACGCCGAGGAAGTTAAAAACCGCTTTAGATGAGGCCGTGCCTGAGCTGAACATCATGTCGGTAAAGCCCTATAAGGATAAGCTGTGGATGGTGCAAGTGGAGAAAAATGAAAAAATAAGTGCCATATTCAAAGTGACAACTTTGCTCAACTGCAAAGTACAACTTGAGGGTTTCAGGCCGCACCCTAATGCAATAAAGCAGTGTCACAACTGCCAGAGGTTCTGCCACGTTGCAAGCAATTGCAAAATGGCATTCCGATGTGTCAAATGCACGAAAACGCATGCCCCAGGTCAATGCAGTCTGAAGAAAAAAAAAGAAAAAAAGATGGCCAAGAAGATTCGGCACAAAAACCCAATGCGTGAACTGCTTAGGCAATCATACAGCCAATGCAAAAGATTTGCCCCGTACGATTGGAATATGTGAAGAAAGTATCCGAAAGGCGCAACCTTACACAAGTAAAAGCCAACAAGACCATCACAACTGCAGCTCCTCCACAAAGCCGAACTGAAAAGGGACGTAGCTATGCCTCAGCTGCCAAAAGCCGACCAATGCCACAACCGGCGAGGGAAAAACCCAGAGTACGCCAAGAAAAACCCGAAATGGCGGCAGAAAACGTCAGTTTCTCATTCGAAAAACTTAACGGGGACTCTGTGGATGCATTCGGAAAGGATTTGCTTACCTGCTTCGACATAATGCAATGTTTGGTTAAGAAATATCCAAACTCCAGCTCGGATAAAAAGGAAAGCAGCAATTGATTCTGGACTTCCTCATTCAAATCGCGCTCAACTAAAATGACAGTAAAAATCATGTTCCAAAACGTCAATGGCATCGTTCAACTGCGGAAACGAAAAGAATTAAACGAACTGTTAAACAAACACCGGCCAGATTTGATGCTGCTCGCTGAGCACAATCTGCGATGTATGCACTCACCCGGGTTAAGCCACTACCAATTCGTGAGACAACAGGTGCCAAGCATAGCAAGCACGCAGAACAACAGTGGAAGCCCTGGAGCGTCAGTGGCCATCTGCGTGAGAAATGGTCTCAAATACGAACGGATGAAAGTCGACCAAATGCAATACATCGAGGCTGTGGCAGTGCAGATTTTCCACACCAGCAGACGCAACATAAGAACGGGACTGATTGCAATCTCCCTATACCTGCGCCCTCAAGATCCGCTACTTAGCACAGACCTGGACATCCTAATGCACTCGCTGGCTAAAATAGAGGATCATGAGCAATTCGTAGTCGGTTGTGACCTGAACGCGAAACATCCAACTTGGAATAGGCCAGCATACCGTACAGATCACATCAACACGTCTGGAAACAGATTGGAGCGATGGCTGACTGACCAACCATTTGTGGCTTTACACCCAACCCAAGAACCCACACGTCCAAATCCGTCGGGAGACTCCTCAATAGATTTTTTCCTAACATCATCCTCCACTCCAATAGATTACTCAACATATACCTACGGCTGCAAGACCATCACAGACTTTCCTTCAGACCACTTTGGCATAACTCTTAACATAAATCTAGGACAGAACCGACTAACGTACAACCAACCAAAGTCCCAACACAATTTTCAAAAAATAAATCCGATCCACTGGAACACAATAATCCTACAGAATCTCAGACCCATCCCCAACACCCAAAACATAAACTCAGCTGACATAGATAGCCACGTCCATATCTTAACAAATGCAATAGCCAAAGCCCTTGACTCCGATGAGGCAATCCCAAAAATCACCCTAAACCCGACTAACCCAAACAATCCGTTCATCCGTCTTAGCACCCACTGCCTAAACCTTATCAAAAGAAAGCGAAAACTTAGACGCATCCTTTTCCGTCGCCTATCCTCCCTTACACCCAACCAACGAAACCAAATAAAAGACAATATAAAAGACTTGGACATACAAATTAACTGCCACATAGAATTTACAGAACTAAAAGCAATAGACCATCGACTTCGAAAAATAAACCCAAGTAGAATTAGCCAGAAATCACTCCAAGCACTAAATCCAAACACTCCGCCAAAAGAACAATTAGCTCATGACCTACATTTGACCAGCGAGGAAGCAGCCGTAATAGACATAGATCTGGACCTTGGTACCTCTCCTAATATAACGTCCACATTCCACAAAAATCAATGCCCTGGCGTGGTCCTTTGAAAGAGTCCATAGTCAAAACGAAAAAATCACTGACTCAGACCCTATCCTCAAGGCACACACAACCACCATTAATGAAACCATAGCCCACTCAATATCCACAACATTAAACTCACACAAAACTACATTTAATATTTCCAGAACAGCAGACGGTAACTGGCCCGAGTCCCATGAGTATGGATTTACAAACGCCGAAGATCTCTTTGATAAACTGAAAATGAAAAACTCAAAGAAAACCATGGGACCGGACGGCACTAGCAACTTCCTGATGAAACACTGCAATATGCCAATCCTAAACCACTTGGCAACATTGTTCAACCACTGCCTCAACTTGGGATACTTCCCGTCCGAGTGGAAGAACAGCAGAATAATCGCCATCCACAAACCAGGAACAAGTCCGCACAGCCTCCAGGCCTACAGACCTATTGCTCTTCTATCTGCAATAAGTCTGCTGCTGGAGAAAATAATAATGGCACAAATGCAGAAGCACATGGACTCAAATAGCACGTTAAAGGATTCTCAGTATGGTTTTAGAGCGAAATCATCGACCAACCATGCATTCATCGCAGCAAATGATTTCATCTTTGAGAATCTATCCCACAAACGTGCGACAATAGCCTGTGCTCTGGACTTTGAAAAAGGCATTTGACACAGTCTGGACCAACGGACTCATTTACAAGATGACCCAATTTAACTTCAATGCAGACATCATAAAAATAATATTAAATTATCTAACAAACCGCTCATTTCAGGTATGCAGCCCAGAGGACGCGGATCTGTCCCTAATAAGGTCGATCACAGCAGGCGTTCCACAAGGATCACTGCTGGCGCCCATTCTCTACAACATCTACCTGGCGGACATGCCCGAATATCAAATCCCTACCGGTTCAACAACAAGAATCAAGGCGCTAATATACGCCGATGATATCTTGCTATTGGCTTCCTCAGGGTCAATGCACACCGCTGAAAGAGAGCTAAACGGGTACCTGAAGATACTGTGCACCTATTTCACCAAATGGCACCTTAAGCTCAACGCAACCAAATGTACCAGCTCAATCCTGAAAGGCCCCCGACGGGGTGACCTGTACAGGAATGCGAGAAGATTTGAGCCCAGTCTATACATCTACAATAGACAGCCAATAAAGTACGAGAAGCAGTTCAAGTACCTCGGCGTCGTATACGACGAAAAGCTCAACTTCAAGATACACACGGAAACTGCCCGAAGGAAGGCATGTGCAATGATGAGCAAGATTCAGCATATCTACAAGCCAATAGCCAGTACTCAAGGAAACATCAGTCAACTCACCAAAATCTGCGCTCTAGCCTACAGAAAACTTATACAACCAGTTCTTATGTACGGCTATGTAGCATGGATGAATATACAGTCTAACCAAATGGAAGAGCTGCGACGATTCGAAAGAAAAATACTTCGCAAGTCAATTGGCACCCAAAGCCGAAATGCATTGACGAGCCATTACATACCGAACAAGCGGCTCTACACATTAACAGAAACAACAAGGATAGACAGACTCATGTTCCAAATACTGGAGAGGCTCATTGAAAGAGACAACATGATGCAAACCGTGCTACCCGCAAATTACCCTACAGAGTGCCTGACTGCCCATCACATAAGCCATCTAATGGAAATGGGTATCATTTACGACGAAGACGAAAATCTCATCTTTCACCACAGAAGACACCGATCCCTAAGTCACGCCGACGGGCTGCTATTTAATATCAGCCAATAAGCCACTTCCCAATCCCGCTGTAAATAATCCCCTCCTTTTTCCTTTTTCCTAATTTTCACCCAAAGAATAGAATAAGCATAGAACGTAAGTTAGCCGTAAGTCTTAAACCCAAACAAAATCAAATTTCATTCAGGTTTTTACATAACCATTTTTTCCTGGAAAATACACTAAACTACTACTGTTATAACATAACCTAAACTAATCATAAAATAAGATCTCTAATAATAGTAACTAAAAGACTAACACTCTGATAAGCTTAAAGCGCAGAGTATAATTATACACATAAGTTAAAGTAAGCTTGAACTTGTCACTCATGTATCACTATATTTTTAAGCAGAAGCTGTGCTACTGTAACATGAAAGATGACAATAAATAAATAAAAAATAAATAAAAAAAGACCTCAGCATTCGTTTGTGAACAGTGAAATAAATAAATATCTACTATTAAAATGTCTGGTCGTGGTAAAGGTGGCAAAGTGAAGGGAAAGGCAAAGTCCCGCTCGAACCGTGCCGGACTTCAGTTCCCTGTTGGTCGTATCCATCGTCTACTTCGCAAGGGCAACTATGCCGAGCGTGTCGGTGCCGGCGCTCCAGTTTACCTGGCTGCCGTGATGGAATACTTGGCCGCTGAAGTTCTTGAGTTGGCTGGCAATGCTGCCCGTGATAACAAGAAGACGAGAATTATTCCTCGCCATCTGCAGCTGGCCATTCGCAACGATGAGGAGTTGAACAAGCTGCTCTCAGGCGTCACCATTGCTCAGGGTGGTGTGTTGCCCAACATCCAGGCCGTTCTGCTGCCCAAGAAGACCGAGAAGAAGGCATAAATGTTCCAATGGCAACAAAAATTTACATTCTTGTACATATAAACCCAAACGTCCTTTTCAGGACGACCAAACCATGACTAAAGAATTAAGAGAATTTTCATAATTTATTATCATTTTCGCTCTAAAATATAAATTATAAATATATAAAATATGAAATATAATACATATTGTATATCATACATATTATCATTATCATACTATACTACACACAAAACAGAATCAATAGCAGCAGTAGGAGTATAGTTGAGGAGCATCATCAGCAGTATCAGCAGTAGCAGCAGTACATAGTAGGATGAGGAGGAGCTGTGGCAGCAGTGTACGAGGGAGGAGTAGTCGTAGCAGTAGTTGGTAGCAGCAGCAACAGTTGGCCAAAAACTCCTTTCATACTGAATATCGTATACACAATGCACATACATATGTATGTATGTATGTATGTATGTTTCGCTTTTCAGTTTGTATGGCAGCAATATGGCTATATGTATGTGCTTGTATAAATGAGTGTGTGTATGTGTTTTGTTTATATAGTTATCACCACCCTTATATTGTTATTATTAGTTTCTCTCTCTCTCTCTCTCTCTCTCTCTCTCTCTCTGTGTATATATAGAATGAGAGAGAGAGTTTTCCTTCTCGCTCTATACATTTATGTACATACATATGTATGTCTCGCTTTAACATTAAGTGAAATGGCAATGGCTGGTGGCTGGTGGCTGGTGGTTGGCTGGCAATGGTTAACAATGGCTGATTTCTGGTTAAATCCACCACCATTTCGATGGTATGCCTCGAAAAAATCGGAAAGTGACTATTGAATGCTCTTGCAATTTGTGTAATATGATTGATAATATTGTTAACTATTTGTTTAATGTCATTGGATTAGCATAAAATATGAATTAATTGCAAAATAATGTCGATTAATGTGTGACAAATGGTGTGTGGGAGTGCAGTGGCATTAGTGTTTTATGGGCATAATAAATAGTAATATTGTTAAATATGTTAATTTGATGATTGTATATTGTGATGGGTGTTATTGTTTATGTGTAGAGTGAAAAAAGTATGGAAATTGTTAAATATTTCGATTTTTTACACTAGTTTAAAGTATGCAAATAAGGATGAAATTTGATCCTAGTCGATACTAGATCGAATGAAATTTGCTACAGCCATTCTACTCGCTTCTCATAATTTCAAAGGACGTCGCTGGTTATTCGCGTATCGAAAAACCAAAAAGTGAAATACCGAAAAGTGAAATACCGAAAAGTGAAATACCGAAAAACAAGAACAACAAGTGAAGTAGTGGAAAAAATAAAAACTATTGTGAAGAACTGGAGAACTGGAGGTACAGTGAACACAAATACAAAGTTGTGAAACTTAAAAACTTGATAATAAATATACAGGCTAGTAACATATACAAGACAAAACGCATACACATTCATAAAAAATAGAAAAACAAAAAATTCTTTTTTCCTGCTCTTTTCCAAAAAATCCCCCTAAAAATACAGACAACACAAAAAGGGGGGTGGAAAAGACCCAGAAAAAGTTAAACATAATAAAAACACTCAAGTTGATGAGCAACAATGAGAAATCATCAATGATAACTGAAAGGGACAGGAGCCCTATTAATACAAATAATAATAATATTGACATACAACAACAACAACAACAACAAAAAAATATGTCGAATCAATGGAATCCGTGGAGTCCGTGGCAACAGCAGTAAGATACCATCATGAGCTACTTACAATTGTCCCGACTCAACAATATCAACATCAAAATCAACATCAAAATCAAAATCAACAAAAAAAATTAAATAATACCAAGTGGCTTGCGTTATGCAGGGCAATAGTTAAGGGCAACAACAATAATAATAGTGGCCAGAAATGTCTTGAGGTTTTTCTCAAAACCAAGACATTTCACACAAGGCGATCACACAAAGAGATTGACAATAACCCAAAAGCGAATTCGACAACATACAACTAGTAGTGATAGTAGTAGTAGTAGTAATAATAGTAGTGGTAGTTGTCGGACAAGCGATGGGCTTGCAAAAATTTTCTTCAGCCCAACAAAAACTTATCGCTATGCATATCTGCACAGGCCAGTTTGGGAAAGGCGTACGATTGTGCGACCAGTATTAAGAGACAATAATAATATAAATTATCAAAAAGCAACAGCAACAGTAATAGAAACAGCAATAGCAGCAGCAACATCACCAAACCATCAACTTCAACATCAACATCAATATCAATATCAACAAAAACAACAGCAGCAGCAGCAGCAACAGCAGCATCATCAAGGACGACAGCGAAATAATCGCATATCGCCAGTGAAATGGCTACCAAATGAAGGAAAAAATTTTGCAAGGGCATTGACTGCAACCCTCACTGGAGAAGAGGGTAAATGCCTTTATAATTTCACTAAAGTATACAATAAAAAAAAAAAACGAAAATCAACAAAACATCGATACCATCAATATCAACAACAACAACAACAATACAATAGCAACAGCAGCAATCATCACAGCAGATAATAATAACAATAACAATAACAATAATAATAATAACAACAACATAAAATGAAGGCACATCAGCAGCAGCAATTACACCAGAAACAAACTGAAGTTCAAATACCACAAACACAAATAAAGAAGACACGTCAATCCCAATCCCAAGCAGCTCAGGCACATGCCCAGCAACAACAGCAACAGCCCCAGCCTCAGTCACAAACACAAATAAGTCAAGTGACAAAGGCAACGGCGGAAGCGGCAACAGCGACAGCAGCGGCAACAGCGGCAGTGACAGCAACAATGGCTGAACATAGCCAAATCTTACAACAGCAACAGCAACAACAAAAAGATAAAGATAACGAATGGGAAAAGCTGAAGACAGAAATGTCCCAGCTACGTGACCAAAATGCTAAATTACAAAAAGAGCTAGCAAACATATTGGCACAAAGAATTATCACGTCCAACAACTACGACTATAGTAGTATGGACGAAGATAATGATGACGATAATGACAATGAGATTCGATACATAAATAATGATTCAATGGATATCGAATATCCAGCATTGGGTAGTGGAAGAAAGCGACGGCAGGGCAGCCCAAGCCCCAACAATAATAGTAGCATCGGCAGGAGCAGCAGTTGCAGCCCTAACAGCATCAACAACAACAACAACAACAATAACAACAACAAAAGTAACAAAAACAGCGGCGGCAACAGCAACAATTATAATAATAATAAAAATACAAAAAATACAAAAAATACAAACAACAACAGTAGCAGCAGAAGCAGCAGCAAAAATAAAAATATCAAAACAACAGCGACGGCAGCAACAGCAACAGCAACAGCAACTGGAAAAGGAGCGGCAAAATCAGCAAAATCTTCAAAAACAGCAACAGCAGCAGCAGCAGCGGTGACAGCAACAACAACAACAACAACAACAACATCATCATCATCATCAGCAAAAACAACGCAGATCATCAACGACAACAGCAGCTGCAGCAAAAGCAGCAGCAGCAGCAGCAAGGGCGACAGCAGCAATGGCCGAGACCGAGGCTGGGGCTGGGGCTGATACAGAGGTGATTGAGGATTTCAATCTGCCACCATCATCATCATCATCATTCCTGTCATCCTCAACACTGAAGACAACAACAACAGCAGCACCAGCACCATTAGCACCTGGAGAAGATGTATGTAAATCAGGTAAAAAAATAATAATAATAATAGTAGCAAATATAGTGCAACAACAAGAGTAGAAGCAGCAAAAGCAACAACAACAATCTCATCATCATCAACAACAACAACAACAAGTAGTAGTATACCACCCAGTATATCTGTATATACATATGTACATAATTAATTGTTTTCATATTTGCGTATGTGTGTGTTTTTGTTTTTTTTGATGTGTATGTGTATATTTAAACATTTTTATATTTTATTGTTTATTGTTTATTGTTTATTGTATAAGGGCAGTTAAACTATTGAAAGGACAAAGATTATATGAATATAGGAAATATTGACTATGGTTATTACCCTGACCCGATGGGACTGGTTTATTGGCACAAGCAGCCGCTATGGTCCAACTCACAGCCAAGTTGTGGTCAGAGAATAACCGATAGCGTATACAATTAAGAATAAATTAAATAACATTATTCAATAACAGGGATTTGAGCATAGTGGTACTAGTGTCATAGGAAAACAGATGAAAATATGTATTATAATTACGGCAAAGGCTACGGAAAGATTCATGGTCAGCATAGTTAGTAAGACAGAGTTGTAGATGGAGAGGAAAGTAATGCCTAGACGGGCGGGACGGAACAGCAATACTGATAAGGCATCTGAGGGCAGTGGAGTCGACCTCGCCGGAGAGTAGTTTGTGGAGAAAGAGAACTCCATGACAAATCCGTCTACTTTCAAGAGAATGGATATCGATGAGACGCAACCTACTCTCATAAGAAGGAAGACGTCTAGAAGGATCCCAATTAAGTCCACGGAGAGCAAAAATGAGGAATTGTTTTTGAACGGACTCGAGCATATCCTTATATTTTTTTGTAATGAGGAGACCAGACGCAGGAACCATATTCTAAAATTGGCCGGACAAGAGAAACATAAAAGAAGTTTGGTTGTGTAAGGGTCAGTAAATTCCTTAGACCATCGCTTAATGAAACCAAGGACTCCCCTGGCTTTGTTCGAAATAACAGATATATGGATGTTATAACACAGATTAGGTACAAAAGATAACGCCCAAGTCAGTAACTTTGAACAGGCGTTGTAAGGAAATGTTACGGATAGTATAGTCAAAAAGGTAAGGCTTGCTGCGATAAAATGTCATGACGTTACATTTAGAAATGTTAAGAGGGAGAGTGTTTGTCAAGCACCAATTATTGAGGGCGTCCAAGTCGGTTTGGAGGAATAATGGGGATACGGGATCACAATAGGAAAACATAACTTCACATCATCAGCATACATTATGACTCGAGAGTGAGTTAGAACTTGAGGAAGATCATTAATAAATAAGTTAAACAAAAGGGGACCAAGATGGCTTCCTTTGAGGAACACCAGACGACACATGAACGGGGTTCGACAGACAGTTATTAAAACAGACACGCTGAGAACGGTTGCTTAGGTAGGAATTAATCCAGAAAAGCAGTTTATTCGGAAACCCGAGGAGTGATAGTTTGTGGATGAGGAGATTATGATTAACTGAGTCAAAAGCTTTACTAAAGTCGGTATAAAACTACATCAGTTTGGCACTGATTGGAAAACCCGCAGTTACAAAAAGTTGAGAACTCAAGGAGATTAGAAGAGATTGAGCGACGTTTCACAAATCCGTGCTGAGAAACAGAAAACAAAGAACTACAAAAGTGTTGGAGCTGGGAAGTGATCATTTTTTCAAAAGCTTAGGAATAGCAGATAGGTTGGAAATTGCACGGTAATGGGAAACATCCGATTTAGAACCCTTTTATGGATGGGAACGATATACGATTCCTTCCAAACCGAGGGAAAATCACCTAGCTCGAGAGACAAGTTGAACAGTTTTAAGAGGGGCAAACAAAGAGAATCAGCACAAAGTCTAAGGACAGCACTGGGAACCAAGTCTGGGCCAGTAGTAAACGAAGATTTACATGATTTTAAACTAGCTAATAGTCCATCATAATCGATGAAGGGGGATAGATACAATTGGAGCTATTAAGGGAATAGGATATAAGTGCTCGGTAGATGAAGCATGTATGGTTGAATGGTTATTAGTAGGAGCAGAGTAGCAAAGTTGGAAAAATGAAGCAAATAGATTAGAGATGTCACAATCATTATCAGCGAACCTACCATTATAGGAAAAGAAGAAGGAAGCTGGGAGGAGCTACGTTTGGAATTGACAAACCTGAAAAATTGCTTAGGATCGCGTTTAAAGTTTAGCTTGCATTTGGCCAAGTAGTTATTGTAGCATGATGTATTGAGAATAGAAAATTTTGATTTTGCAATGGAATACTTAGAAAAATCCGATTGCGACCCAGACCGTTTAAACTTCTTGTACAGGCGAGATTTTATATTCCGTAGGTTTATTAACCGAGGAGAAAACCAAAGAGGGCCAGTTAGATTTCTGGAAGGAGAAACTGTAGGTACTAATGACTTGAAGATGGAGAAAGTAGTTGTATAGAATGCTTCAGTAGCAGGGTCAATTTCCTGAAAGTCGTCAAGGAATGACCAGTCAATCTGAGAGAGAGCAAAATTCAAACTGATAAAATCAGCCTTCCTGAAACAGAGGGTAGTAGAGGGCTTAAAGAGTGATTTGGTGGGGCCGGAGGAAGGCAGTTGAACAAAAATATTAAGTGTGGGATGGTAAGGGTCCTCAGGGAAAGATAGAGAGAGATCCTCTGCAGACCATGGTACTTGAAGTGTCGGTAGTAAAAAACGAGGTCTAAAAGCCTGTCCATATTATTGCGTATAGCATTTACCTGACCCAACGATGTGTCAGACAAAGAATCTACAAAATCATGCTGAACAGAAGGGAACATCAGGTTAGAGTCAGCAGAAGGAGACCAGGAAATATTTGGTAGGTTGAAATCCCCTAGGACAATAAGACGATCGCAGTCATTAAGTTGGGACGAAACAGATTGAAGATGTGAGACGTGAAGCATATAGGTAGAAAATTCGGAGGACGGAGGAATATATGAGCAGGATATAAAAAAGGTTTAAAGAGGACATGCGAAGTTTAACTACAATTATTTCAATGTTGTTTTCCGCTTCGACGAAAAAAAATTGAGACGCTATGTCCGAGCGAACGGCAACCAGGACACCGCCACCACGAGTTGGACGATCTAACCTATATACATTAAATTTGTCAACTAGAATCTCAGAATTATAAATTGAGGGGTTCAGCCAGGTTTCAGAAAAAAGCGATCACATCCGACTCGAAAGAAGCACTGTCAGTATACAACTTGTTCAGTTTGCTACATAAGCCCCGAACATTCTGATATGTTATCTTTAGAGCCAGGGAGTATTTAGTTTTTTGACGATAAAGGTAATGCGGCCGGGGATGGTATTGGGCGGACGGAAGTTGAGGCGGACGAAGAAGAAGGCGCAGGGAGGACACCCATTCGAAGTACAGGGTTATGGGAGCGATTGGTAAACATATGACAAATTGTATGCTCCGGCCAGAAGGAGGGGTCGAGCATACTATTGACATGTTTATCTGGAACCAGAATTTTGAAGGAGGCAATATTACGTTTGACTTTAAAATTAAATTTAGTAACTACCAGACCAGAGGAATTATCAATATTAAGTTTAGAATAGATAAAGTCTCTAACCAGAACTTCCGTGGCCGATGCCATGAGTCGAGAAGACGAAAATAGATTTTAGTGGAGCGACAGCAGTTAGAGCGACAGCAGTTAGAGTAGCTGAGGGGGTGATAGGATTAATAGGCGGCAACGGCAAAGAAGATTCAATCCGAGGAGCTGAATCAGGAAACATGGAGCCATTTTCAGAGCTGACGATGGAAGCCGTGTTGGACGGACTTCCACATCCATACTGACAGCAGCGTCGGCACCTTCAAGTGCGGGTCCAGATGCGCAGCCGATGGGATCACAGACTCCTCGACTGACCTCGCAGTCGGATCCGGGCACAGGGGAGGCGGATGGTGATGAAGTAGGTGCTTCAGTCACTGGGAGTGAGGGTGTCCCAGGAACTGAAAGAAAGGCATTATTATTGCTAGAGGCCAGACAGTTATTACTCTTCTTTCTCTTAGGCGACTCCGTTAAAATTTTTAAATTTTTAAAAGTGAGACTCCATAGAGGTAAACTTATCCAGAAGAGTACGAAACCCAGCGTTGACGGCCGCGAATTCATTATGAGTTTGTCTCATAAAGACCCGCATGTCGCCTTCAATCGACCTGCAGTCCCAACAAGTCCAGTTGAGGCCACAACGAGACTTTTATGAGGTCGACTACGCGTCCTCCAGTATGACCAAAGTCAGCACACGTAGTATGTGCCATGTTGTCACATAGCCAGCAGTATGTGAATACTTGCCGTTGAGCTGCAGAGCGGCACCTTTTTAGCGCAGCATGTACTCATACTGAAAAAAGGCACTGTTTATTATTATTGAAACACTGAGAGACGAAATAAAGAACAGAGCGTAAGTCAACAACAGAGAGGCGGCAAATGCTGAGCGTCAATGTAAGAATGTGTGAGGGAGAAGAGGCGAAGTATGAAAAGCGATGAGAACACGCAAATTGAGAGAGGCTCAGAAAGAGTGCGACGTACAAGGCCTGGGTCAACAACAACACAGCTGTGAATACGAAAGCACTGAGACAGGAGAAAGCACAAATTAACTTTATTTAAGAAATAAACACTCAAAATTGCGTTTGCAGATAGAGCACAAATAGTGGACAGATTGAACGGTCAGTTAACAACACAGGAGACACTAATTAAACACAATTACTTTCCTTTAAGCACAGAAAATAAAAAATTGTTAGGAGAGCGAAGTTAAATACGACCATCAGCTACTATCGATACTATCGATTATGATTATTATTATTTGATATGATTATTATTATTATTGTGCTATATTATATCTAAGTTTTTTGGTATCTAATTTATTTCTATGTCTATGATAGTAGATTACATTTTCATTGCTATCACTAATTATATTATGTATTGTGTGTAGTATGTGTATATGTTTGATCGTATATAGACAATTTAAATGTGTTATGGGGGGCTGCCATTGGGCCACACTCTTGTATATTAATGGGTTCGTACTGTCTGTATTTGTCTCTATAAATTTGCGTGTAATGTCCATTGCGATTTTGTCAATTCGTTTGATATTGGTCAATTCATAGAGTTTGGCATTTGATATTAACTTTTTGAGATTGCCATCGGATGATGTTGTTATTGCGGGCATTTGAGTTGCACATGCTCGTCTCAGAATTTTTCGTTCGTATATGCGAAGTTGCTCCATTTGACTTGAGCTGATGTTGAACCAGGCAACATGACCATATATGAGTATTGGCTGTATGAGTTTCTTATAGATTAGCGAACGAATTTTAGTAATTCTTTCACAAAGTTGGTCATTGTTGTCGTTGCCGCATATGAGTCCAAAACACTTACTGACTATCCCCATTTGTTTTTTCGCTTTTGCTAATATGCTATCAATGTGTTTATTGAATTTGAGTTGTTCATCGTAAACGATGCCCAGATATTTAATGTTCGTTGTCTGTTGTTTAATTTGAAAGTCATTGTTGATGATGATTTTTGGTTTGAATTTTCTAGCATGTGGATAGATGGCCGACGGTTTTGGCCCCCTTAAAATGCATAGATAAAATCATTGGCTATCGCCAGTGCGTGTGTCGTTGAGCATTTATCTCGAAATCCTAATTGATAGTCTTGGAGTATTTGATTTGTATTTAGATGGGATTTGATCATTTGGATTAGCATCTTTTCAAAGAGATTACCCATGGCTGATAGCACTGAGATTGGCCGGTAGCCGAGCAATGTGTTGCGGCTGGCCATTGTTTTTGGTATTGGTGATATTTTTACCAATTCGCCATGCCAGCGGGAAATAGCCAATGTTGTATGAGTGACTGAAAATCTTGGCGATATATCGCAATACTTGAATATTGCATTTTTCAGCAAGAAATTACTTGTGCCATCCATACCCTGGGACTTTTTATTGTTCTTACCCCTGAGCCAGTCCAAAAGTATGTGCTCGTTGACGAAACCATAATGCAGCAGTGCATGCTGCCAGAGGCCATCGGTCGTTTGATGTGCACTAAATTGGACTCAATATCCAATCCCGCCTCACTGTTATTGTCAATCGTTGTCGTTGTCGTTATTGTTGGCAATTCGGTTGAACAGATAAAGAAATCGATTGAGGTATTGTGATTATATTGATTGTGTCTAGTTGGTTCATTGCTTGGGTGTAGTGTAAGATTTGGTTGCTTATTGCAATTGTATAATATTTTACCATTCGCATTGATGTGGCCATCATCATGGGTGGGCAAATGCCAACTTGGATGTTTAGCATTTAGGTCCCCACCCATGACGATGGACGCATCTGGTGAATGTTTATATACTGATCTTAGAATTGTTTTAAGATCTGTTGTTAATAATAAGCTGACCGGACGTTTATATATGGCAATTGCCACAATTGTCTTATGCCCCATGGTTTGTGTGATATTTCATTTCCAATGGCCAATGCATATATTCAGGTGTTATTTGAGATTTTATGCCATTTCTTAAACAAATGGCCACTGATCCGCCCCTTGTTATTTGGTTGTTGCGGATTCGCACTTTGTGGCTAATTGTTCCTGCCTAATGAATTGGTATCCTGTTAATGCTATTGTGTGCTGTTCAAGCAGCCTATGTTCAGCAATAAGCAGTATATTGGGTTTATTCCTGTTTAAGAAATGCTGTAGCTCAGCCCTACTTGTTAGGGTGCGCAGCGAATTGACATTTTGTGTAATACATTTTAGTGTATCCATCATTTTTAGGCTGCAATGCAAAATAGAAAATCAATAATAATTGCCTGTTTGGCACTGCGACGAACCTCTTCATTGAGAGAGGATAGCGTCGAGTACCCAGACATTATTGCCCTCATTATTGTCAGACACTCTGGGATATTTTTACCAAAAATATCCCGAGTGTCTTCATTGAAAATATTGAATGTGTGCATGCAATTTTGGATTTGTGGTTGCTGGCACAATTGGCCGAAGGTTTTGGTTTTGATTTTTGATTCTGATTTTAATTTTTGAGCTTGAGTTTTGGGGTTTTGAATTTGTTTGGAATTGGAAATGGAATTGGGATTTTGAAAAAGTGAGGCGAATGTTTTTCCATTGTTCACAATGGCTGAACATTCTTTTTGGCTCAATAATCTGTTTGGTATTGATGCATTATTATTATTGCGTTTGGTTGTGCGCAATTCTTGAATTTTGTCCAACATTATTTTCCGTATGGGACAAATTTTGGCATTTGCCGTATGTTGCCCCTTACAATTGACACATTTTATGTTATCGGACGGACAATCTACTTTCTTAATTGGACATTGCCCAGGCTGATGTTCATCAAACATTTAATGCATCTATATGCCAGTTTGCAATTGCTCGCAATATGCGAGAATCGCTGACAATTATGGCATTGTATAATTGCATTTTTATGGGGCCTCAGCGGTTCCACATGAATGCGGCAATTTAATAATGTCTTCAGTCCGAGCACATCTCGTATGTATTGTGCATTTTTCTCAAATTGTAATAGCCAATATTTCTCTTTGAATATTGTGACCTTGTCAGTATTAGTTTTGGTAAGTTTTCTGTTATGGCCAGTTCGATGTCGTTTGCGTCATAGATGTCAGTTGGGAGTTTCTTTAGTATACATGTGTATGGCTTAAGTTCTTTGGGTGTGTGTGTGAAGTACTTAATATTATTCTTATTAAAAGATTTCTTTAATTTTTTAGAAATGATGCTAGATTGTTTGTTCTTAAAATTGATAAATTCTTATTTTTAATATCTATGGTGAATTTGATGTCTAATATTTTGCTATTACTACTATTACTATTAGTATTAGTTTTAATTAAATTAGTTATGATTTTTGAGTTACAATTACATATGTACATACAGTGGTGCTCATAGACTTAAGCCACTGCCACTACCATAAACTGTTTTTTTTAATAACTTTTTTTGAACATATTTATTTCGGCCTGAAATTTTACATGTTGAAACAATGTTATTTAAGCAGCTGATCTCAGTAAAAAAATGACAAATAGGAATTCGGGGCTCCCAAAAATTGACTATCCTTTCTTTTTTTTTTCTTTTTTTTTTTTTTTTACACAATACACAAACATAAATAAACAATACACAAACACACACACACACACAAATAGATATAAGAAACAAAACACACACACACAAAAACAATCATGTTAAAAAATTGGTTTTTTCACAAAAAAATTTGTTCCTATTAAAATATATTAAAAACGAAAACCATCAATGTATTAGCACAATAATAAACAACAAAAACTTCATTAGTGTTGCCAAATGTGAACCGCAACAATAAATACACAAACCCATTAATGTAAAACAACAAAGCCCGGATAAGCATTCAAATGCACAGGGCATAAAATATAGATATAAATACCATGCTATGTAATATTGACTTTGTCAAACCAATAATACTGATAAGATAAAGATACCTCAAAACTCTGTATCATAATCTAAGAAAAAACCCATACAAACATTGACAAATAAAGGCATATTACCGAAGACCTCAGCATTCGTTTGTGAACAGTGAAATAAATAAATATCTACTATTAAAATGTCTGGTCGTGGTAAAGGTGGCAAAGTGAAGGGAAAGGCAAAGTCCCGCTCGAACCGTGCCGGACTTCAGTTCCCTGTTGGTCGTATCCATCGTCTACTTCGCAAGGGCAACTATGCCGAGCGTGTCGGTGCCGGCGCTCCAGTTTACCTGGCTGCCGTGATGGAATACTTGGCCGCTGAAGTTCTTTGAGTTGGCTGGCAATGCTGCCCGTGATAACAAGAAGACGAGAATTGCCATCTGCAGCTGGCCATTCGCAACGATGAGGAGTTGAACTGCCTCAGGCGTCACCATCTGTTGTGTTGCCCAACATCCAGGCCGTTCTTGCTGCCCAAGAAGACCGAGAAGAAGGCATAAATGTTCCAATGGCAACAAAAATTTACATTCTTGTACATATAAACCCAAACGTCCTTTTTCAGGACGACCAAACCATGACTAAAAGAATTAAGAGAATTTTCATAATTTCATTTTCGTTTTAAAATTAAATCATTTATTTCGTTTTAAAATTATAAAAAGTAAATTGGAAATATCTATGCTATTTGCAATATTTTGTTTAAAACGTCGTATTTGCGCCAAATTTGTTGAACACTATTTTACCAAGCGAAATTTATGTTCTATATCTTTTAAATTTACAATGTTCATACAACCACCGCCCATGCTGACCCGTGTATTGTTGCGGTTAATTTGCCAAACGGCGGATAGCAGAAATTCCATTATTATATTGATAATATACACAACTATTGAAAATATGCCTCTTTTTTAGATTATTTTGTGGTCCTGAAAAGGACCGATTGTTTACCTCCTGAATACTTTCCCAGCAGACTTTACAAAATTTCTAACCGCCGAAACCGTACAGCGTGCCAGTCATTTTTACACATCCATGGCTGTTGTCTTCACTTTCAGTGTAGGAATATCAGGGATTACGTTTTCAAAAACATCAGCACTCCACGAGTCTCCTCATAGATTTTTTTTTTTTTAGACGAGCCAAACGGCGGATTTAATTATGTTATCATCTTTCCCTTTCCCAAGTATTTACCACCTTTACCAGCCAGTCATTTTTCTATCTTGCTTCAAAATATAGTGATAATGTTGAGTTCACAAGTTCAAGTTTATCTTATGTGTATAATTATAAAAATCTGCGATTTAAGAGTGACATCAACTGTTAATTATACTTTTTTAGTTACTATTATTAGGGTGATCTTATTTTACTATGATTAGTTTAGGTTTATGTTATAACAGTAGTAGTTTAGTGTATTTTCCAGGAAAAAATGGTTATGTAAAAACCTGAATGAAATTTGATTTTGTTTGGGTTTAAGACTTACGGCTAACTTACGTTCTATGCTTATTCTATTCTTTGTGTGAAAATTAGGAAAAAGGAAAAAGGAGGGGATTATTTACAGTGGGATTTTGGAGTGGCTTATTGGCTGATATTAAATAGCAGCCCGTCGGCGTGACTTAGGGATCGGTGTCTTCTGTGGTGAAAGATGAGATTTTCGTCTTCGTCGTAAATGATACCCATTTCCATTAGATGGCTTATGTGATGGGCAGTCAGGCACTCAGTAGGGTAATTTGCGGGTATCACGGTTTGCATCATGTTGTCTCTTTCAATGAGCCTCTCCAGTATTTGGAACATGAGTCTGTCTATCCTTGTTGTTTCTGTTAATGTGTAGAGCCGCTTGTTCGGTATGTAATGGCTCGTCAATGTATTTCGGCATTGGGTGCCAATTGACTTGCGAAGTATTTTTTAGAATCGTCGCAGCTCTTCCATTTGGTTAGACTGTATATTCATCCATGCTACATAGCCGTACATAAGAACTGGTTGTATAAGTTTTCTGTAGGCTAGAGCGCAGATTTTGGTGAGTTGACTGATGTTTCCTTGAGTACTGGCTATTGGCTTGTAGATATGCTGAATCTTGCTCATCATTGCACATGCCTTCCTTCGGGCAGTTTCCGTGTGTATCTTGAAGTTGAGCTTTTCGTCGTATACGACGCCGAGGTACTTGAACTGCTTCTCGTACTTTATTGGCTGTCTATTGTAGATGTCGGACTGGGCTCAAATCTTCTCGCATTCCTGTACAGGTCACCCCGTCGGGGGCCTTTAAGGATTGAGCTGGTACATTTGCCTGCGTTGAGCTTGAGGTGCCATTTGGTGAAATAGGTGCACAGTATCTTCAGGTACCCGTTTAGCTCTCTTTCAGCGGTGTGCATTGACCCTGAGGAAGCCAATAGCAAGATATCATCGGCGTATATTAGCGCCTTGATTCTTGTTGTTGAACCGGTAGGGATTTGATATTCGGGCATGTCCGCCAGGTAGATGTTGTAGAGAATGGGCGCCAGCAGTGATCCTTGTGGAACGCCTGCTGTGATCGACCTTATTAGGGACAGATCCGCGTCCTCTGGGCTGCATACCTGAAATGAGCGGTTTGTTAGATAATTTAATATTATTTTTATGATGTCTGCATTGAAGTTAAATTGGGTCATCTTGTAAATGAGTCCGTTGGTCCAGACTGTGTCAAATGCCTTTTCAAAGTCCAGAGCACAGGCTATTGTCGCACGTTTGTGGGATAGATTCTCAAAGATGAAATCATTTGCTGCGATGAATGCATGGTTGGTCGATGATTTCGCTCTAAAACCATACTGAGAATCCTTTAACGTGCTATTTGAGTCCATGTGCTTCTGCATTTGTCCCATTATTATTTTCTCCAGCAGCAGACTTATTGCAGATAGAAGAGCAATAGGTCTGTAGGCCCGGAGGCTGTGCGGACTTGTTCCTGGTTTGTGGATGGCGATTATTCTGCTGTTCTTCCACTCGGACGGAAAGTATCCCAAGTTGAGGCAGTGGTTGAACAATGTTGCCAAGTGGTTTAGGATTGGCATATTGCAGTGTTTCATCAGGAAGTTGCTAGTGCCGTCCGGTCCCATGGTTTTCTTTGAGTTTTTCATTTTCAGTTTATCAAAGAGATCTTCGGCGTTTGTAAATCCATACTCATGGGACTCGGGCCAGTTACCGTCTGCTGTTCTGGAAATATTAAATGTAGTTTTGTGTGAGTTTAATGTTGTGGATATTGAGTGGGCTATGGTTTCATTAATGGTGGTTGTGTGTGCCTTGAGGATAGGGTCTGAGTCAGTGATTTTTTCGTTTTGACTATGGACTCTTTCAAAGGACCACGCCAGGGCATTGATTTTGTGGAATGTGGACGTTATATTAGGAGAGGTGCCAAGGTCCAGATCTATGTCTATTACGGCTGCTTCCTCGCTCGTCAAATGTAGGTCATGAGCTAATTGTTCTTTTGGCGGAGTGTTTGGATTTAGTGCTTGGAGTGATTTCTGGCTAATTCTACTTGGGTTTATTTTTTCGAAGTCGATGGTCTATTGCTTTTAGTTCTGTAAATTCTATGTGGCAGTTAATTTGTATGTCCAAGTCTTTTATATTGTCTTTTATTTGGTTTCGTTGGTTGGGTGTAAGGGAGGATAGGCGACGGAAAAGGATGCGTCTAAGTTTTCGCTTTTTTTTTGATAAGGTTTAGGCAGTGGGTGCTAAGACGGATGAACGGATTGTTTGGGTTAGTCGGGTTTAGGGTGATTTTTGGGATTGCCTCATCGGAGTCAAGGGCTCTGGCTATTGCATTTGTTAAGATATGGACGTGGCTATCTATGTCAGCTGTGTTTATGTTTTGGGTGTTGGGGATGGGTCTGAGATTCTGTAGGATTATTGTGTTCCAGTGGATCGGATTTATTTTTTGAAAATTGTGTTGGGACTTTGGTTGGTTGTACGTTAGTCGGTTCTGTCCTAGATTTATGTTAAGAGTTATGCCAAAGTGGTCTGAAGGGAAGTCTGTGATGGTCTTGCAGCCGTAGGTATATGTTGAGTAATCTATTGGAGTGGAGGATGATGTTAGGAAAAAATCTATTGAGGAGTCTCCCGACGGATTTGGACGTGTGGGTTCTTGGGTTGGGTGTAAAGTCACAAATGGTTGGTCAGTCAGCCATCGCTCCAATCTGTTTCAGACGTGTTGATGTGATCTGTACGGTATGCTGGCCTATTCAAGTTGGATGTTTCGCGTTCAGGTCACAACCGACTACGAATTGCTCATGATCCTCTATTTTAGCCAGCGAGTGCATTAGGATGTCAGGTCTGTGCTAAGTAGCGGATCTTGAGGGCGCAGGTATAGGGAGATTGCAATCAGTCCCGTTCTTATGTTGCGTCTGCTGGTGTGGAAAATCTGCACTGCCACAGCCTCGATGTATTGCATTTGGTCGACTTTCACCCGTTCGTATTTGAGACCATTTCTCACGCAGATGGCCACTGACGCTCCAGGGCTTCCTCTGTTGTTCTGCGTGCTTGCTATGCTTGGCACCTGTTGTCTCACGAATTGGTAGTGGCTTAACCCGGGTGAGTGCATACATCGCAGATTGTGCTCAGCGAGCAGCATCAAATCTGGCCGGTGTTTGTTTAACAGTTCGTTTAATTCTTTTCGTTTCCGCAGTTGAACGATGCCATTGACGTTTTGGAACATGATTTTTACTGTCATTTTAGTTGAGCGCGATTTGAATGAGGAAGTCCAGAATCAATTGCTGCTTTCCCTTTTTATCCGAGCTGGAGTTTGGATATTTCTTAACCAAAGATTGCATTATGTCGAAGCAGGTAAGCAAATCCTTTCCGAATGCATCCACAGAGTCCCCGTTAAGTTTTTCGAATGAGAAACTGACGTTTTCTGCCGCCTTTTCGGGTTTTTCTTGGCGTACTCTGGGTGTTTCCCTCGCCGGTGGTGGCGTTGGTCGGCTTTTGGCAGCTGAGGCATAGCTACGTCCCTTTTCAGTTCGGCTTTGTGGAGGAGCTGCAGTTGTGATGGTCTTGTTGGCTTTTACTTGTGTAAGGTTGCGCCTTTCGGATACTTTCTTCACATATTCCAATCGTACGGGGCAAATCTTTGCATTGGCTGTATGATTGCCTAAGCAGTTCACGCATTGGGTTTTTTGTGCCGAATCTTCTTGGCCATCTTTATCTTCTTTTTTCTTCAGACTGCATTGGCCTGGGGCATGCGTTTTCGTGCATTTGACACATCGGAATGCCATTTTGCAATTGCTTGCAACGTGGCAGAACCTCTGGCAGTTGTGACACTGCTTTATTGCATTAGGGTGCGGCCTGAAACCCTCAAGTTGTACTTTGCAGTTGAGCAAAGTTGTCACTTTGAATATGGCACTTATTTTTTTCAGTTTTCTCCACTTGCACCATCCACAGCTTATCCTTATAGGGCTTTACCGACATGATGTTCAGCTCAGGCACGGCCTCATCTAAAGCGGCTTTAACTTCCTCGGCGTTGTACACTTCGAGAGGTAGTTTTCTCAGAATCATCGTGTGTGGCTTTACTTGTTTGGGTGTGAAACTATAGTACAGCACTTTCTCCGAGTTAAAGCGCTCTTTTGTTTTGTTGAAGTCTACCAGGGAGAAGACCTTAACGTGAATAACGTTTTTGTTAATTATATTGAGGGTGAATTTTGCCGCTGTTTCCTTCAATATTGTCGTTAATATTTTCGCGTTTTGTTGGTACGTCACTATGACCGGTAGACCTTTTTCTTTGGCAGGTTCTGCTACCGGCGGTCTTTTTGGCATCACTGTTTTTGTTTGTACCTGCACTGGTTTTGTTGGCGTTTTGGGTCTAGGAAGTTCCGGATACTCATTATTCAGTAATTCCTCATTAGTTTTAGTTTTTATTTTAATATGTTTTTTGGGTGTAGGTGGTTTTGTGCCTTCCGATCTTTTTGTTTTTGGAACATCCTCCAGTTTCTTTGGACTTGATGTTGGTTTTGGTGTTTGTTTTGGTGTTGATGTATTTCCGGGATTTTTTTCCAGGGATTCAAAGTATTTTTGGAATTTCAAGTGCTCTGCTCGTAGGTATTTTAACTCTTCCATGATGGAGTCCATCTCATCACGGTCCACTAGCACGGCATCGTTTTCCGTATCACATTCACTTATAATATCATCTTCGCTGTCTGATGTGGCTGACAGTTCAGCTCTGGTCCTTTTAGCATTGTCACTTTCGGCATCCATTGCCTCGACTTCGAGCAACACTTCACTCAGTGCCGATTGCGCTGCCATTGTGTTGGTTTTTTCCACACTCTTTTAACACTCTCACACTCATGGGTAGCGGGTACCACTGCACTGCACTCTGCTTTTGCAGTTATCCTTTTTAGTTGCACAATCACCGTTCACAATTGTTTAAAAAGTTCCGATATTTTTTTTTTCAATATATGCGACTCTCTGACTTTTTTCCACTTCACTTTGTTTTGTTTTGTACACTTCACTTAGTCCTTTTTGTAGTTCACTTTGCCACCTTTACCACGACCAGTCATTTTTCACTATGCTTGCTTCACTTTACGAATATCAGGAGCGAATGTTGATTTCGGAAACCCTGTCACTTCTATTTATACCAAAACACCATCGTAACACGAGTGAGACCGAATGATATCTGCATCTCGCTCGGGAAATGAAATAGCATGCTTCGGCTGCTTTCGCTCTCGCTCTCTCGTTTTAACCCTCCACCAGTGGAATGCTATATAAGCTAGCACTCTGTTCAGCGATCGTTTATTGTAAATTCGAATTTCAAACGTTGAAAGTGAAAATGGCCTGTACCAAGCAGACTGCTCGTAAATCCACTGGTGGCAAGGCGCCACTCAAACAACTGGCTACAAAGGCCGCACGTAAAAGTGCTCCAGCAACTGGTGGCGTAAAGAAACCTCATCGTTATCGGCCTGGCACTGTTACCCTGCGTGAAATCCGTCGTTACCAGAAGAGTACCGAGCTGCTGATCCGCAAACTGCCTTTCCAGCGGCTGGTTCGTGAAATCGCTCAAGATTTCAAAACCGACTTGCGTTTCCAGAGCTCAGCAGTAATGGCACTGCAGGAAGCTAGCGAAGCCTATCTGGTCGGTCTCTTCGAAGATACCAACTTGTGTGCCATCCATGCCAAGCGTGTCACAATTATGCCCAAGGACATCCAGCTGGCCAGACGTATTCGTGGCGAGCGTGCTTAAGTTGACATTTCTTCGACAGGCGCATAGCAATTGTATTCAAATCGGTCCTTTTCAGGACCACAAAAACTTACATTGAGATTTTTTTATTTCTATATACTCGTATTATTTTCCCCAAATAAAATATGTACATATCTTTGATATTAGTCTTTGCTTCGTGCTTGGCTGTTTTAATTCGCAATACAACATGAAAATGAATTGCGGGAAAAACATCCATCCAATAAATTCACAGCGTACTCGTATTGTTTTTGTTTAATTGTTATTGAATAAGTGGATGGAGGGATATTGGGAAATTGTCATTTATCTGGGAAGCATAATATGATGGTTTGTGACACAATTTTCAGACACTAGCAGCAGAACCTGTGAAATTTAAACAGAATAGAACACATCATTATTTATTAATTTACGGATTACACTTGTTTTGTGGATATGAATATCCTTTTAACGTACATTTCGTAATATCAATGCGTTTCAGCGGTTTTTGAAATGTTCACTCGTAGTACTAGTATGTAATAAAAGGCCGCTTAAAAAAAGCAATATATGAAAATATTCTAAAAAACAAAAAAGAACGTACGGAGTCGCTGTGAACGCGACTCTACTTTTATACCCGTACTCAATCAGTACACATTTACTGAATTTTATGTGGAATTTTCAAGTTTGTTTGCTACATATGGTCTTTCTCTATGAAAGGCGCCACAGATGTGCGCCTTTTGTGGGGGCAGAAGTGGGCGGGGCGACATTTTTTTCTAAGAGTGAGAGAACACATCAGTCTGGAAAAAAAATTTGGATGCTCTATCTCTTATAGCCTCCGAGCAATGGGCGACAAACAAGACGGACGGACGGACGGACACGGACGGACGGGGACTATATCGACTCGGGTAGGAAATTATTCCTTCTCTATGTTTACACACATCCACTTTTACCACAAATACAATATACCCTATTAAAATATAAAAGTAATGGAATAATGTGTTTTAAGATACGTATAAATTGGTGTAGACAGTAAAATTTTGCGAAAAATAGATTCTTTCGATTTTTTACTTTGAGTTTATTTAAATTGGTACTGCCATGTGGACATGAATGTATCTTATTTTTGGGAAAATATATGAAAAAATGGATCAGAAATAATATGAAGTTGAAAATGGTGTTGATTTCCTTAAGAAAAATGGCAAATAATATTATATTTTACAACATTTATATTTTTTGACCCCTAAATTCAATGCTGAACATACCCAGAAAGTAATCGTTTTGTACTCTATAGGGCTATCTTTAAAACATTTTAAAATACAATACTAAACGATATGCGATTATCTGCTGAATGGCGCTTAAAGTAAATTGTTTAAATTTTAGTTTTAGTTTTCTGTTATTTTCAAAATTGTGGACGCCACAGATGTGTTGTGTGGGTGGAAGTGGGCGGGGCGAAAATTTGAAACACCCTTCTGAGAGTAAGATATCACATCAGTCTGGAAAAAAAAATTTGGTTGCGACAATGGGCGACAAACAAGACTGACAGACGGACAGACAGACAGACATAGACTCGGCTGTTGATGCTGATCAAGAATATATATACTTTATAGGGTCGGAAATTATTCCTTCTCTATGTTACACACATCCACTTTTACCACAAATACAATATACCCATTTACTCTTCGAGTAAGGGCTTAAAAATAGATTATCCGTTCGAGAACATTAAATGTGTCAACTGCAAAGGGCAGCAAACAGCCAACGCCAAGATTTGTTTAATACGTCAAACATTGTTGGATAAAATACAAGCATTGCGAACATCAAAGCGTAATAATAACAAATTAATAAATATCATGATCGGGGATTGTTCAATCGTGATCTGAGCCGATCCGAGTGCCTGTCCATTGCTTCGTTGTTTAATAGCGATGAAGCAAAACAAAACCCACCAAAATCGGCAGTAGCTTTCAATCCAAAGTTGCAGGCGCATATGATGAATCGCTTAAAAGATTGGCCTAGGGTACAGCAGCAGCAGCATCAAAACTTGACCAAAAAAACACAGTGTCTTTTGATATATTCAATAAAGACACTCAGGATATTTTCGAGAAAAAATCCGACGAGGATCGTCGTAGGGCTAAACAAGCGATCATACTCGACTTTCTTTTTATTAATTAACACTCTAAAATGCATTTGCCAAAATGTTAGCTCGCTGCGTACCCTAAAACGCAGGGCCGAACTGTAGCATTTCCTAAAAACACACAAACCAAACATTCTGCTAGTCTCTGAGCATAGGCTCAAAGAGCAGCACATTGTCGATCTTGATAAATACCGATTCGTTAGGCAGGATCAGCTGGTAACACAGGAAAAAGTAAGAAATAGCAAAAAAAGGGGAGGTTCAGTTGCCATTTGCATACGCAAAGGAATCAAACATCAAGCAATCCCAATTGAGCAGCTCAGCTTAATTGAAGCAGTGGCAATCGAACTCAAATATCATACAAACGTAGGAAAAAAAACAATTGTGGCCATCTCACTATACAAACGCCCAAGAGATCAGCTACTGGTAGCCGATCTCAAAGCAATTCTTAGATCGGGAACTTAAATGCAAAGCATCCCAGCTGGAATATCTATCCATAGTGATGAGCATATCAATGCTGAGGGTCGAATTCTGTTCAAATGGTTAAACAGCCAGACAAACTTTATACTACATCCCAGTTGTGAGCCAACAAGGCATAACAAAAACAATCGTAACACCTCAATTGACTTCTATATATGCACAACTGAACTCCCAACGGTCGACAGCAGCAGCAGCACCAATAATGTTGATACTGACATAGGGTGTCCGGTATTATTTGATTTTCCCAGACCACTTGGGGGGTAAAAATAGAATTCACTTTGTGTTCGCATGGGAATCTCCGATTATAAATCCAACATACCTCCTCACAATTAAACACATCCAAACACTACACACATTATATAAGATCATCTATATATTATATATAAAATAAAGTCATGTTAGTTAAAAAATTTATAACTCAAGAACGGCTGAACCAATATGCCTGAAAATTGGTGGGTAGGTAGCTTAGAGCCTAGAGCTTAGATTCATATAGGATATTGTACGTCAGTCACTATAAAACGTGGTACAAAAAAAAGAAATCCTCGAATTCGTAGTTCTTAATCACATTGAGTCGACATGTATGTCAAAATAGATGTATGTCAGATATGTTTAACTTTCATTAGTTTGAACAAAGCCAAACTAACTATTATTGTTAACTATTAACAAAAACACATCAGACTTGGAATAACAAAACGCATCTCGAACAGCTAAGTAGTTTTGTCCATTAATAAATGGTTGAAAAGTTGAGTTTTGAAATAAAATTTTAAGTGAAGTGAAGTTTATTTAACAATGCCGCGACCAATACGATCGAATCATTCCCAACAAAGCCGTATGGCAAGAAGGCTACGAAACAAATCAAATAAAAGGACTGAAGAAGAACAAGAAATTGCACGTGAACAGTGCCGCGAAGATATGTGTTACCTCCTGTGCGGTAGTTTATTAATCAGGTTAGGAATGCCAGCTCAAAATCGTGAAATAACTGACGAATTTAATCGAGAACTGGAACGGGAACGTGAATATGATCACCAGGAATTAGATTTAGTAGTTCAAACGAATGTACCCCTGTTGAATTCCCAACAAAAGGACTGTTGGAATTAAGACGAAAACTATTCTAACTCAGTGTAAACATTGGCTGACGCAATCGGTAGCTGCTTTTCGTAATTCCATGCAAAAAGACACATCGAATAAATGTGCGTGTGTATGCGTGGTAAGGAGAAAAGGAGACGCCGATAATGTACACATACTTCTTCATATACATGTGCGTCGACCGAATTGTGTCGTTGAATTTTTTTTCTCCTCTTTCATTCTCTTTGTAAAACCCTTCCAGACAAGTCGAGTGCATAACCAGAGAATAAATAAATTACAAATATATAAATTATAAAGATTGCTGGACTTGTTATTTTAATAGGTTATGTGCCCAGTTTACGTTACTGCCGGTTAAATTAATAAGCTAAAAAAAATGGAGAAAGGAAAACGGAATATAAAGCCATTCGATGGCGAAAAGTACTCGATCTGGAAGTTTCGTGTGCGTGCTTTGTTAAAACGAAATGGACGCTCTAAATGTGGTTGACGCCGACAATCTGGACAAAAGTTCTGAAGAATGGAAGAGAATGGACAAAAGTGCAAAAGAGTATTATAATTGAATATCTCAGTGATTCGTTTCTTGGTTTCGCAAGTGTTGAGTGCAGTGCTAAACAAGTATTTGCTAATTTAGATGCAATATACGAACGAAAGAGTTTGGCGTCGCAACTATCTTTGCGTAAAAAAATTGTTAACCTTAAAATTGAAAGGGGACTCTCAACTTCTAAGTCATTTCAATATATTTGATGAGTTAATAAGCGAATTATTAGCTGCCGGAGCTAAATTAGATGAAATGGACAAAGTTTCCCATTTGTTGTTGTCCATGCCGTCTAGTTACGATGGCGTCATCACGGCCATTGAGACCCTTTTCTGAAGACAATTTAACGCTTGCATTTGTGAAACACAGATTGCTGGATCACGAAGTGAAATTAAAAGGAATGTGTAAAGACACTAGTGCAAAAGTGCTGCAGGCCGTGAACTATAACCACCAAAATTTGAAAATACACGAAAACAAAAATAATAAATTTCGAACAACAAATACAATAATATAAGAAATAAATACAATAAATTCAGTAAACTAAACAACATAAATAATAAACCAAAAATCCTATGAAAATTTTAAATGTAATTATTGTGGCAAGCTTGGTCACATTAAAAAAGAACTGTTTTAATTTCAAAAGATCTCAGAATTATAAAAAATACTGAAAAAGACAAACAAGCCCAAATGGTAGTAGCTCAGCCAGAGCAGCGAATCGCGTTCATGTTCCGACGTGAACTAGTTCGTCCGAAAGAAGAAAATTTATATTTTCTCATCGATTCTGGTGCTTCGGACCACCTCATTATTAACGATGAAGGCTTGTTTACCGAATATATTGACCTAGAGTCTCCGATAAAAATAGCTGTGGCTAAGCAAGGAGAGTATATATATGCCAAAAAGAAGGGTATAGTAAAACTCGAGAATGAATTCATCGATCAAATTACTCTGGAGGAGGTACTTTTATTGCCAAGATGTTCCAGAAAATTTACTGTCCGTAAAAAAGAATGCAAAATGCTGGATTGACGATTGAATTTAATCCAGGAGGTGTAAATGTTCATAAAATGGGCAAAAGCTTATGAATGGTAAATATAAACACAATGTTCCAATTGTTGTTTTTAAGGTATGTAAGCATGCATATATGTTAAGTTCAAACAAAATTAATACGTATCGTTTGTGGCATGAGAGGCTAGGACACATAAGCAAAGGGAAGTTCATAGAAATGAAAAGAAATAACATGTTTGTTGATATTAATTTAATTAATAATGTAGAACCTAGTAATGAGCTAGCTATGTGAAGCTTGTATCTATGGCAAGCAGGCTAGACTTCGTTTTGAAAAATTTAAAGATAAAGAATATATTAAAAAGACCATTATTTGTTGTGCATTCTGATGTGTGTGGTCCAATTACGCCTGCTACCATAAATGGTAAAATTATTATGTAATATTTGTTGACCAATACACCCATTATTGTGTTACATACTTAATTACATACAAGTCAGATGTTTTGCAGTCTTCAAAGATTTTGTTGCCAAAAGTGAAGTTCACTTTTAATTTGAAAATAGTTCATTTATATATTGATAATGGTAGGGAGTATCTTTCAAATGAAATGCGAGAATATTGTGTTGAGAAGGGAATTAGTTACCACCTGACTGTTCCACATACACCACAATTGAATGGGGTTTCTGAAAGAATGATTAGAACAATAACAGAAAAAGCTCGTGCCATGGTAAGTGGAGCTAAATTGCAGAAAACGTTCTGGGGTGAAGCCGTCTTGACGGCAACATACTTAATTAACAGAAGTCCTAGTGTCGCATTGAAAGATAGTATGAAAACACCATACGAAATGTGGAATAGTAGAAAACCAAATCTTAAGTATTTGAAGGTTTTTGGATCTACTGTATATGTTCATGATAAGACTAGGAAACGAAAATTTGATGAGAAGTCGTGGAAAGGAGTTCTCATTGGTTATGAACCAAATGGCTATAAAATATGGGATTTGAAATCCAGAAAATTTACAACAGCAAGAGATGTTATTGTTGACGAGACAAATATGTTAAATTCTAGAACTATTTCCGAATTCCCGAATGATAGTACGGAAGATATCCTGAATGATAGTAAGGATTGTGCTCAGTCTGAATATACAAAAGATTTCCCGAATGATAGTACGGAAGATATCCTGAATGATAGTAAGGATTGTGCTCAGTCTGAATATGTAAAAGATTTCCCGAATGATAGTACGGAATGCATCCTGAATGATAGTAAGGAATGTGTGAATGATAAGTACCCGAACGATAGTACGGTATGTCTCCAGAAAGATAGTATGGAGTGTGATCAATCCAGTATTCTGAATGATAGTAAAGAAAATCGGATTTGATGAAATAAAATCAGATGAGCAGTTAAATACAAATTTGTCTGAAAAAGGTAATTCTGAATCAGATGTAACTAACGTTTTCAATGTCGAAAATGAACATATAAGTCCACAGGCTGAAATACGAAAAAGCGAAAAAGAATAAAGCAGAGGCCAGCAATATCATACAAAGATTTAATCAATAATTGTGTAATGAATGCATATACTCTTATTAACAGCATTCCGAATTCGTTTGAGGATATTAAGACAAGAGATGATAGAGTACAGTGGGAAGTAGCAATCAATGAAGAAATTATGTCGCATCATCTAAATAATACCTGGTCCCTTGTACCTAAGCCTGTTGGCAAAAAATATAGTTGATTGCAGATGGGTCTTTACGATTAAACATGATGAGTTCGGTAATCCGGTAAAATATAAAGCTAGACTGGGTGCTCGAGAGTTTACTCAAGAGTATTTAATTGATTATGATGAGACGTTTGCTCCATTTCGAGTTTTCGAATATGATCTACATATTCATCACATGGATGTAAAAACTGCCTTTTTTAAATGGTACGTTGAAGGAGGAGATTTATATGTCAGTTCCTCAAGGTGTGTCATGTGGTGATGGCAATGTTTGCAAGTTAAATAAAGCTATTTATGGACTTAAACAAGCAGCCAGATGTTGGTTTGAAATGTTCGAAAAGAGCTTTAAAGGAAATTGGCTTTGTAGACTCATCTGTTGATCGTTGTATTTATATCCTTGATAAAAATGATATTCATAAGAATATATATCTCTTATTATATGTAGATGATTTGGTAATATCCACATCTAATATAGAAACCATGACTAAATTTAAATCTTATTTAAAGACAAAGTTTAAAATGACAGATCTCTTTGATATTCGATACTTTATAGGGATTAAAATAGATAAGAAAGACAATGAATTACATTTTAGTCAATCTGCATATATTGAGAATGTATTAAAAAGGTTCAAGATGGATGAATGTAATCCAGTAAACTCACCACTGCCAACTAAACTTGATTTTGAAGCTTTAAACTCGGATGATGTTTGTGATGCACCATGCCGTAGTTTGATTGGATGTTTGATGTACATCATGATATGTACAAGACCTGATTTGGGTACTGCTGTCAATATTTTGAGCCGCTACAGTCATAAAAACAATACAGAGTTGTGGCAGTGTTTAAAAAGAGTTTTGAGATATCTCAAAGGAACTATAGACCTTAGACTCACATTCATTCAAAATAAAAATTTTGAAAATGTATTAACTGGTTATGTTGACTCAGATTGGGGTGGATGTGGGGATAATAGAAAAAGCACTACAGGATTTGTATTTAAAATGTTTGAGAATAATACAATCTGTTGGAACACTAGAAAACAGAATTCAGTTGCGGCCTCATCAACTGAAGCAGAATATATGGCTTTGTTTGAAGCTGTCAGAGAAGCCTTATGGCTCAAATCCTTATTTAAAAGTATTAATATTAAATTAGATAAGCCTATTACATTATATGAAGATAATCAGGGTTGTATTAGCATAGCTAACAATCCCTCATGTCACAAGCGATCTAAAACATATCGATATAAAATATCATTTCTCAAGAGAACAGATTGAAAATAAATTAATAAAAGTTCAATATATACCCACAGATAAGCAGCTAGCAGACATATTTACAAAACCATTGCCTGCGGTTCGTTTTGTTAGCTTGAGAAGCCAGCTGGGACTCCAGAAGCCGAACTAATTAAATTTATTATTTTTATTTTTGAATTTATTTTTGAATTTAAATTTTTTTTTTTTTTTTTTTTGAAAACTCTTTGTGATTATTGTTTAATTTAACGTAATATATATTTATAAGAAGTAGATCTGATTGGGTTTTACTGGGTTTCCCCAATCCTTGCAACAAATGTTGGATCTCAATTGTATTCCCCAGAATGCTCGTCTTGTCAAATGGAAAGTTATTATTTATAAGTACTAATTGAATAGTTATTTTTTGTTTTGAATTCAAATATTATTTTTGTGTCTTTTGAGGAGGTGTGTTGGAATTAAGACGAAAACTATTCTAACTCAGTGTAAACATTGGCTGACGCAATCGGTAGCTGCTTTTCGTAATTCCATGCAAAAGACACATCGAATAAATGTGCGTGTGTATGCGTGGTAAGGAGAAAAGGAGACGCCGATAATGTACACATACTTCTTCATATACATGTGCGTCGACCGAATTGTGTCGTTGAATTTTTTCTCCTCTTTCATTCTCTTTGTAAAAAACCCTTCCAGACAAGTCGAGTGCATAACCAGAGAATAAATAAATTACAAATATATAAATTATAAAAGATTGCTGGACTTGTTATTTTAATAAGGACGTTTATATTTTAATGAAAGCAATCGATGACGAAAATGGTGGTTTATATTTCCTAGATGCCACTGGTGGAACTGGTAAGACATTCCTCATGTTAGTAGTTTTAGCCACTGTTCGTGCGAGATCCAACATAGCGGTTGCAGTTGCTTCTTATGGAATAGCAGCCACATTGTTAGAAGGATGCCGTACGGCTCATTCAGCATTAAAATTACCGTTAAATCTTCAATATATTGAAGAACCAACATGTAATATTGCAAAACACTCAGCAATGGCCAAAGTTTTATCGGCAGCGAAAATCATCATCTGGGACGAATGCACAATGGCGCATAAACGTGCATTAGAAGCATTAACCAAACATTGAAAGATTTACGCAATGACTCGAGATGTTTTGGAGGAGCAATGATTTTACTGTCCGGCGATTTCCGCCAAACACTGCCAGTAATTCAAAGATCTACGGCTGCCGACGAAATAAACGCTTGCCTCAAATCGTTGAATCTATGGCACCATGTGAAGAAACTGCAGCTGACAATAAACATGAGAGTTATATTGCTTAATAATACATCTGCTAAAGATTTTTCGGATCAATTGCTGACTATCGGTAATGGTCAAGTACCTGTCGATGAATCGAGCGGATTGATATCATTTCCTAATAATTTCTGTAATTTTGTCTCATCAAAAGACGAACTTATCAACAATGTGTTTCCAAACATTATTTCTAACTTCAAAAATAATGAATGGTTGACTTATCGAGAAATTTTAGCGGCTAAGAATAAAGATGTAGATGACCTCAACTACATAATTCAAAATAATATCATTGGAACAATGCATACATTCAAATCTATTGACTGGGTCACAAACGAAGATGAAGCCACCAACTATCCAATTGAATTTTTAAACTCCTTTGTATGTGCCTGGCTTACCACCGCACAATTTACGCCTAAAGGTTGGCTCCGTAGTAATCATGCTTCGAAACATTAACCAACCAAAACTGTGCAACGGTACGCGTGTGGTGGTTAGAAAATTGATGAAAAATTTACGCGACGATACTGAAAGGAAAATTCAAAGGTGAGGATCCCAACCGATATGCCGTTTGAATTTAAAAGACTTCAATTCCCGATCCGTCTTGCATTTGCCATGACCATTAACAAATTACAAGGCCAATCCTTAAAAGTTTGTGGTTTGAATCTAGAAAATCCATGTTTTTCCCATGGTCAATTATATGTTGCATGTTCACGGGTCGGAAGTCCATCTGCGTTGTTTATTTTTACGCATGATGATAAAACAAAAATGTCGTGTATCACAAGGTACTTAAGTGAAGAGCAAACTACATACATATGTATGTACTAAAAAATGTAAAAAAAAAAATTAATTAATTCCAAAATCAGCTTATTTATTCCCTTTAAGGCGGAACAGAATTCGCCGGGTCACCTAGTATTTGATAAAAAACATTACTTAAAACCACAGGAGAAAAAACCAACTAGTAACCTTAGATTTAACATTGCCCAGTAAAGAAACACAAATTTTCGACATATGCACACACATACATATACACAGCGAGAAAGAACGTACGGAGTCGCTGTGAACGCGACTCTACTTTTATACCCGTACTCAGTCAGTACACATGTGATTTATGTGGAATCTTCAAATGTTTTATCAGTTTTTACATTTTACATTTTACATTTGTTTGATGCATCTGTCATCTACATCTACATCAGTTCTCACAACAACACACGTACACTAAACGAGACAGAGCGTGCGAGTGTGAGTTTGAGTTTGAGAGAATCAGCAGCAGCAACCCTCAAAATAAATGTATATTCTGTTATGGTTGTAGTTTATAGGGCAGCTCGCTGCTGAAAATTCATTTCATCATTGTGGCTATAATAATGATCCGATCTGGACCAAATTCGGGAATCTGGTAGATATGGTCATTCCCTACCATACTGCATTTTTCGTTTTTCTCTATCTTCAAAATTGTGGATTTTCGTCTTTTGTGGGGGCGGAAAGGGGCGGGGCGAAATTTTGAAATACACTTGTTCAGGTTCGGTATCACAGGAGTCTGGGAGTCTTGCTCTAGCTCTTATAGTCTCTGAGATCCAGGCTACACAAAATACAAAAAACCAAATCGACTCGATTTTGTGTGAGTGCGAAAGAGAGGGAAGCGAAGTTTTTTCGTACATTTGCCGCTATTGTGGCTATATAAATGATCCGATCCGATTCAGATTTGGGCCCCTGATAGATATGGGCTGTCTCTATAATTCTGCATTTTTAGTTTTTTGTTATTTTCCGCAGCAGATGTGCGCCCTTTGTGGCGGCGAAAGTGGGCGGGGCGATTTTTTGAAACACTTTTTTAGGAGTGAGATACCACATCAGACTGGATAAAAAGTTTGGTTGCTCTAGCTCCTTTAGCCTTCGAGCAATGGGCGACAAACAAGACGGACGGACGGACAGACAGGGCTATATCGACTCGGCTATTGATGCTGATCAAGAATATATATACTTTATAGGGTACTACACATGTACTGAATTTTATGTGGAATTTTCAAATTTGTTCTCAGTTTTTACAACACACTTACACTGCACGAGGCAGAATGTGTGAGAAGTGTGTGAGCGAGAGAGAGGAATCTGTAGCGACTATCATCCTCATAAATGACTAACGCTGCAAGCGGGCGGGGGAAATCGCTGCTGAAAATTCATTTTATCATTGTGGCTACAATAATGATCCGATCTGAACCAAATTCGGGAATCTGGTAGATATGGTGATTCTCTACGGCACTACATTTTTCGTTTTTTTTTTTTCTATCTTCAAAATTGTGGGTTTTGGGGGTCGGGAGTGGGCGTGGCAAAATTTTGAAATAAACTTGCACTGAAGTGATATCACAGGAGTCTGGACAAAAAGATTGGTTGTTCTAGCTCTTATAGTCTTTGAGATCCAGGCGTTCATTTGTACGAAGAACCAAATCGACTCGCTTTTGTGTGAGTGCGAAAAGAGAGTGAACGATGCCGTTTCTCAAAATGGTTTTCTCTATTGTGGCTATACTAATGATCCGATCCAATTCAGATTTGGGCCTCTGATAGATATGGTCTTTCTGTATGATTCTGCATTTTTAGTTTTCTGTAATTTTCAAAATTGTGGACGCCACAGATATCAAGAATATTTTCTTATTTTTTTCGTTTATATATCCTTTGTTATTATTACTACTTTTTCCTCCACCCGCCCCCACCCTGTAAATAACCCCACCTACCCCATCTAGCCAGTAAATCCAGTCATAGTTTTAAGAAAAAAAACACACAAACACACCCACAAGCACACTTAAACACTATTACACTGAATGAGTTTACTTGAGTGCAGATACAGGACGGACGCGCGCCCCCGTGGCGCCCACTGTACTTGCATCGTGTTCCGAGGATCGGCGAAAGCTGCCGGTTGTGCAAAAGGGGCTGGTTTGTCGTGGAACCGCGTTGGCGGTCAGTGCAGGTGGAGTTCCTCACAGTGGCCACCTCCGAAGAAAGCTTTTCATTTTTTTCATCCGCGTCGGCAATGGCTGCCATTGAGTGGAGTGGAGTTGTTGGCTGCAACTCAAATGAACGAGGATTATTCGTGAAATGGAGTGTACGCGTGCCCATACTTGCCTGTGGCGCTATCTCCAGCACACTAACTCGGATCCTGGTCCGCGCAGATCAGGTCAAAAGCCAAGGGAGCCGATGGAAGTGATTGCAAAGCAATCTGTTTTGGTTAAATATATTGGTGGTATGCAACTCAAGCGCACACATAAGGCCGCACACACAAAGCGCCAGGGGAAAGTTTTTTCGTCCTCTCTCCGAATCAAGATGGTTGGCGACGAGGTAGCCGCGGGCGCAACGGATTTGTCAGCACTGTGCGAGTATGCATACTTTATGTTGGCCACGTTCTGTTCTTCTTTTTCCGACTTTCTCAAGTTATAGCACCCGCTGACAACCAGGGGTACAAGTTGGCGATAGGCTATTCATCGTAGGTGTGTCCCACGATAGATGGCGCTGCTATGTAGTACATTGGAAGGCTAGCGCCGCCAAATGGCGCTGCATCGTACACCCTAGAAGTAGGCCACGACTTCTCGATCGCCTATTGCATAATTTTGGGGCTACAGTACGAGGCATAAGAGATGCAGATCAGTAGCGGCACACACTTTCCACATCGGCCCATTCTTGGGACACCTGGTACACAACGGGTTCCGGATCTGATGCCTTACCAACTCCACCGCTACGGCGGTGTACCGCCAAACAGGGCTCTGGCGACCGAGAAGGGGCGATATAACTCGCAGCGTCTATCATATGGAAGAAATTCCCGGCCACCGCTGGATGCCCTAGTCTAGTCAACATAGTGGTTCCTCTGGGCCCATGGGCCCCGAAGGAAACGAGTGCCATGGTGGGTACTATTCTACCCTTGGACCCGATGGAGTGAACGCGTGCCCATACTTGCCTGTGGGCGCTATCTCCAGCACACTAACTCGGATCCTGGTCCGCGCTGACCAGGTCAAAAGCCAAGGTAGTCGATGGAAGTGATTGCAAAGCAATCTGTTTTGGTTAAATATATTGATGGTATGTAACTCAAGCGCACACATATGGCCGCACACACAAAGCGCCCGGGGAGAGTTTTTTCGTCCTCTCTCTAACTCAAGATGGTCGGCGACGGAGTTGCCGTGGGCGCAACGGATTTGTCAGCACTGTGCGAGTATGCATACTTTATGTTGGCCACGTTCTGTTCTTCTTTTTTTCCGACTTTCTCAAGTTAGAGCACCAGCTGACAACCAGGGGTACAAGTTGGCGATAGGCTATTCATCGTAGGTGTGTCCCACGATAGATGGCGCTGCTATGTAGTACATTGGAAGGCTAGCGCCGCCAAATGGCGCTGCATCGTACACCCTAGAAGTAGGCCACGAATTCTCGATCGCCTATTGCATAATTTTGGGGCTACAGTACGAGGCATAAGAGATGCAGATCAGTAGCGGCACACTTTCCACATCGGCCCATTCTTGGGACACCTGGTACACAACGGGTTCCGGATCTGATGCCTTACCAACTCCACCGCTACGGCGGTGTACCACCAAACAGGGCTCTGGCGACCGAGAAGGGGCGGTATAACTCCCAGCTTCTATCATCTGGAAGAAATTCCCGGCAACCGCTGGATGCCCTAGTCTAGTCAACATAGTGGTTCCTCTGGGCCCATAGGCCCCGATGGAAACGAGTGCCATGGTGGGTACTATTCTACCCTTGGACCCGATGGAGTGTCCGCGTGCCCATACTTGCCTGTGGGCGCTATCTCCAGCACACTAACTCGGATCCTGGTCCGCGCTGACCAGGTCAAAAGCCAAGGTAGTCGATGAATATGATTGCAAAGCAATCTGTTTTGGTTAAATATATTGATGGTATGTAACTCAAGCGCACACATATGGCCGCACACACAAAGCGCCCGGGGAGAGTTTTTCGTCCTCTCTCTAACTCAAGATGGTCGGCGACAGGTTGCCGCGCGCGGGCGCAACGGATTTGTCAGCACTGTGCGAGTATGCATACTTTATGTTGGCCACGTTCTGTTCTTCTTTTTCCGACTTTCTCAAGTTAGAGCACCCGCTGACAACCAGGGGTACAAGTTGGCGATAGGCTATTCATCGTAGGTGTGTCCCACGATAGATGGCGCTGCTATGTAGTACATTGGAAGGCTAGCGCCGCCCGATGGCGCTGCATCGTACACCCACCCTAAAGTAGGCCACAAATTCTCGTCTATTGCATAATTTTGGGGCTACAGTACGAGGCATAAGAGATGCAGATCAGTAGCGGCACTCTTTCCACATCGGCGCTTTCTTGGGACACCTGGTACACAACGGGTTCCGGATCTGACGCCTTGCCAACTCCACCGCTACGGCGATGTACCACCAAACAGGGTTCTGGCGACCGAGAAGGGGCGGTATAACTCCCAGCGTCTATCATATGGAAGAAATTCCCGAAACTTTCGCCCTCTCTCTAACTCAAGATGGTCGGCGACGGAGTTGCCGCGGGCGCAACGGATTTGTCAGCACTGTGCGAGTATGCATACTTTATGTTGGCCACGTTCTGTTCTTCTTTTTCCGACTTTCTCAAGTTATAGCACCCGCTGACAACCAGGGGTACAAGTTGGCGATAGGCTATTCATCGTAGGTGTGTCCCACGATAGATGGCGCTGCTATGTAGTACATTGGAAGGCTAGCGCCGCCCGATGGCGCTGCATCGTACACCCTAGAAGTAGGCCACGACTTCTCGTCTATTGCATAATTTTGGGGCTACAGTATAAGGCACAAGAGATGCAGATCAGTAGCGGCACACTTTCCACATCGCGCTTTCTTGGGACACCTGGTACACAACGGGTTCCGGATCTGACGCCTTGCCAACTTCACCGCTACGGCGGTGTACCACCAAACAGGGCTCTGCCGACCGAGAAGGGGCGGTATAACTCCCAGCTTCTATCATCTGGAAGAAATTCCCGGCAACCGCTGGATGCCCTAGTCTAGCCAACATAGTGGTTACTCTGGGCCCATAGGCCCCGAAGGAAACAAGTGCCTTGGTAGGTACTATTCTACCCTTGGACCCGATGGTAAAGATCGGAGCAACCGCACTGAGACCCACTGCAGCTCTTTAAAAACTTGGAAGCACGCGCAAACGAGCTGGTGAAGAGGATGTAGCGCTTGTTCTTAACAACTTTGATAAGTTGCACATGAAGGGGACCGCCACTATTGGAACCGAAGCCGCCACAAACCGGAGCAAAGAGGCTACGCTAGTCGCCCCAGTTGGCGTTTGGGCCACTAAACGGCAAAAGGGCACCAAGGTCAACACGATTTTTCCTTAAGGAACCGAACGAACTTTTTGTGATAGATTGATATTGATATTTTTATACCCGTACTCGAAGAGTAAAAGGGTATATTGTATTTGTGGTAAAAGTGGATGTGTGCAACAGAGAGAAGGAAGCGTATCCGACCTCATATAGTATATATATTCTTGATTAGCATCAATAGCCGAGTCTGTCTGTCTGTCTGTCTGTCCGTCCGTCCGTCCGTCCGTCTTGTTTGTCGCTCATTTCTCGGAGGCTATAAGAGATAGAGCAACCAAAACTTTTGGGGAGTCGGAAGGGGGCGTGGCGAAATTTTTTAAATACACTTGTCTTGGTTTGGCATCACAGGAGTCTAGACAGAAAGTTTGGTTGATCTAGATCGTATAGTCTCTGAGATTAAGGCTACACAAAATACAAAAAACCAAATCGACTCGTTTCTGTGTGAGTGCGAAAGAGAGGGAATGAAGTATTTCGAATTGGTTTTCTCTATTGTGGGTTGGGCGTGGATTTGGGCCCCTGCTAGATATGGTCTTTCTCTATGATTCTGCATTTTTCGTTGCTGCTATCTTCAAAATTGTGGACGCCACAGATGTGCGCTCTTTGTGGGGGCGGAAGTGGGCGAAATTTTGAAACACTTTTTTAGGAGTAAGATACCACATCAGTCTGGAATAAAAATTTGATTGCTCTAACTCTAATAGCCTTCGAGCAAAAACAAGACAGACGGACAGACATGGCTATATCGACTCGGCTATTGTTGCTGATCAAGAATATATATACTTTATGGGGTCGGAAACGTCTCCTTCTGTGTGTTACACACATCCACTTTTACCACAAATACAATATACCCTCTTACTCTTCGAGTACCGGTATACAAATGTAATATGTAAAAAATATGTATAAAAAATTTGAAAATTTAACATAAATCACATGTGTACTGACTGAGTACGGGTATAAAACTAGAGTCGCGTTTACAGCGACTCCGTACGTTCTTTCTCGTTTTATGAGATTTTTGAACCGCAAAATGTTTGTAAGAATTAAAGAAAAGTAGAATTTTGTATGATTGCGGATGAAATTACTGATATCTTTATAAATACACTGCAGATTCCAAGGCACCAGAAGAATTTATACCTCAGCATATTTTCTCCAATTGCAAATGCTTTTCGGCCCACTGTGCCGCGCGCAACGAATGAGACCACAAAACAGACACGCAAGAGCATCCAATACAGATACGCGCAACGATCACCGCCATTATGCGACGGGTCTTTGTGGCAGAGCTTTATTAAGGACTAAAACGAGAAAATTTAACGTACGGAGTCGCTTCGAACGCGACTCTACTTTTATACCCGTACTCAGTCAGTACACATGTGATTTATGTGGAATTTTAAAATGTTTTATCAGTTTTACATTTTACATTTTTGCTACATCTGTCATCTACATATACATCTACATCATCCACATCAGTTCTCACAACAACACACGTACACTGCACGAGGCAGCATGTTTTGAGCGTGAGTGTGCGTGTGAGAGAAGGAAATGCAGCAACAATCAACCCCAATAATTGACTTACTCTGCAAGAGGAGAGGGGAATTGCTGCTGAAAATTCATTTGATCATTGTGGCTACAATAATGATCCGATCTGAACCAGGAATCTGGTAGATATGGTCATTCTCTACAATACTGCATTTTAATTTTTTTCTATCTTCAAAATTGTGGATTTTCGTCTTTTGTGGGGGCGGAAGGGGGCGGGGCGAAATTTTGAAATACACTTGTTCAGGTTTGCAGTATCACAGGAGTCTTGGCCAAAAGTTTGGTTGCTCTAGCTCTTAAAGTCTCTGAGATCCAGGCGACACAAAATACAAAACACCAAATCGACTCGATTTTGTGTGAGTGCGAAAGAAAGGGAGCGATGTTTTTCGTATATTTTCCTCTATTGTGGCTATATTAATGATCCGATCCGATTCAGATTTGGGCCCCTGATAGATATGGCCTGTCTCTCTGATTCTGCATTTTTTCAGTTTTTGTTATTTTCAAAATTGTGGCCGCCACAGATGTGCGCCCTTTGTGGGGGCGGAAGTGGGCGGGGCGAAATTTTGAAACACTTTTCTAGGAGATGAGATACCACATCAGACTGGATAAAAGTTTGGTTGCTCTAGCTCTTACAGCCTTTGAGCAATGGGCGACAAACAAGACGGACGGACGGACAGACAGGGCTATATCGACTCGGCTATTGATGCTGATCAAGAATATATATACTTTATAGGGTCGGAAATTATTCCTTCTCTATGTTACACACATCCACTTTTACCACAAATACAATATACCCTTTTACTCTTCAAAACGGGTATAACAATAATACTCAACACGATTTTTCCTCAAGGAACCGAACGAACTTTTTCTGATAGATTTGGTGCTTTGACATATTTTGATGAGATTTTTTTGTACCGCTAAATTTTTTTAAGAACTAAAGACAAGTAGAATTTTGTATGATCAAGCAGTTTCAATGTCTCAAATATAACAATTTGTTTGCAAAAGATTATACGGCAGAATCTGCAAATTTGTTAGACGAAGAATTTCTGCCTAGCATTTTTTCTTCAATTGCAAATGCTGTTCGGCCCACTGTGCCGCGCGCAAGCGAATGAGACCACAAAACAGACACGCAAGAGGATCCATTACAGATACGCGCAACGATCACCGCCATTATGCGACGGGTCTTTGTGGCAGAGCTTTATTAAAGAATTAAAAAAAGTATAGTTTTCTTTATGTTTGTTATGCTAAAGCAATTAAATGCAATTAATGAGACAACAAAACAGGCAAGCAAGAGGATCCATTATGCGACGGCCATTTGTAAAGCAGAGCAAGGTGAGTATACTAAGGTGATGTCATCTTATTTGTTAAATTTATCTTAGATCAAAGATAAAGTAAAATGCGTAACGCCCATAAAGCGACGAAACTCGCGCCATCTCGCTTACAGTTTTGGCGGTCGCAAATTGCTTAATAAAATTTTGGTTAATTTTGGACATTTCCTTTCTACGTTTATAGGTGTCGGGTTTCCCAGCCCGATGTTTAGTTATAAAATCTTTATCTTAGTTAGTGGAGCAGCCTAACGTTAATCTACCTACATATGTTTGCTTATTCGATTGCACTCTGTATTGTAAATATTTTAATTGCTTATGCTTATGGTTACGCTTATGCTCGTTTCGCTACTACAGCTGCAGCATCCATGCTGTTCTCCCGCGCTCTCTCTCTCTCTTTCTCTCTCTTTATCTATTGCTCGCCCTCGGCTCAGCAGCAGACCGAGCTTCTTTCGTTCTCTCTACCTCTTGCAGTGGGGCACGGGCAATTCGGTCCGCCTGCCCTCTATCAGTCTGGATGTAATTATCATAGCTTTCGGTGCATTTTTTATACCCCAGCTCCAAACGCGTACTGCCGCTACCTCATATTATTAATAAAATTGTATTTCCAATTGAATATCCTCGGCCCTTTATTTAAAACCTAAAATTTACAATAGCTATTAAAAACGCTTAATAGCTCAACAACAGGGATCAATTAAATTTGGTGCACTTTTAATATATTTGAGTCTATTTCCGTTCTTACAGAAATTATTTCAGATTAATAACAATAACAATAATTAATAACAATAATACTCAACACGATTTTTCCTCAAGGAACCGAACGAACTTTTTCTGATAGATTTGGTGCTTTGACATATTTGGATGAGATTTTTTGTACCGCTAAATTTTTGTATGAACTAAAGACAAGTAGAATTTTGTATGATCAAGCAGTTTCAGTCTCTCAAATATAACAATTTGTTTGCAAAAGATTATACTGCAGAATCTGCAAATTTGTTAGACGAAGAATTTCTGCCTAGCATTATCTCCAATTGCAAATGCTGTTCGGCCCACTGTGCCGCGCGCAAGCGAATGAGACAACAAAACAGGCAAGCAAGAGGATCCATTATGCGACGGCCATTTGTGAAGCAAAAGCAAGGTGCGTATACTAAGGTGATGTCATCTTATTGTTAAATTTATCTTAGATCAAAGATATAGTAAAATGCGTAACGCCCATAAAGCGACTAAACTCGCGCCATCTCGCTTTCACGTTTGGCGGTCGCAAATTGCTTAATAAAATTTTGGTTAATTTTGGCTATTTGCTTTCTACGTTTACAGGTGTCGGGTTTCCCAGCCCGATGTTTAGTTATAAAATCTTTATCTTAGTTAGTGGACCAGCCTAGCGTAAATCTACCTAAATATGTTTGCTTATTCGAATGCACTCTGTATTGTAAATATTGTAATTGCTTATGCTTATGGTTACGCTTATGCTCGTTTCGCTACTACAGCTGCAGCATCTATGCTGTTCTCCCGCGCTCTCTCTCTTTGTCTCTCTTTATCTACTGCTCGCACTCGGCTCAGCAGCAGACCGAGCTTCTTTCTTTCTCTCTACCTCTTGCAGTGGGGTACGGGCAATTCGGTCCGCCTGCCCTCTATCAGTCTGGATGTAATTATTAAGCTTTCGGTGCATTTTTATACCCCAGCTCCAAACGCGTACTGCCGCTACCTTATATTATTAATAAAATTTTATTTCCAATTGAATATCCTCGGCCCTTTATTTAAAACCTAAAATTTACAATAGCTATTAAAAAGCGCTTAATAGCTCAACAACAGGGATCAATTAAATTTGGTGCACTTTTAATATATTTGAGTCTATTTCCGTTCTTACAGAAATTATTTCAGATTAATTAATAACAATAACAATAATACTCAACACGATTTTTCTTCAAGGAACCGAACGCACTTTTTCTGATAGATTTTGTGCTTTGACATATTTTGATGAGATTTTTTGTACCGCTACATTTTTGTAAGAACTAAAGACAAGTAGAATTTTGTATGATCAAGCAGTTTCAATGTCTCAAATATAACAATTTGTTTGCAAAAGATTATACGGCAGAATCTGCAAATTTGTTAGACAATCGTATTTCTGCCTAGCATTTTTTCTCCAATTGCAAATGCTGTTCGGCCCACTGTGCCGCGCGCAAGCGAATGAGACAACAAAACAGGCAAGCAAGAGGATCCATTATGCGACGGCCATTTGTGAAGCAAAGCAAGGTGAGTATACTATGGTGATGTCATCTTATTGTTAAATTTATCTTAGATCAAAGATAAAGTAAAATGCGTAACGCCCATAAAGCGACGAAACTCGCGCCATCTCGCTTACAGTTTTGGCGGTCGCAAATTGCTCAATAAAATTTTGGTTAATTCATCGGGTTTCCCAGCCCGATGTTTAGTTATAAAATCTTTATCTTAGTTAGTGGAGCAGCCTAACGTAAATCTACCTACATATGTTTGCTTATTCGATTGCACTCTGTATTGTAAATATTTTAATTGCTTATGCTTATGGTTACGCTTATGCTCGTTTCTCTACTACAGCTGCAGCATCTGCTACTGTTCTCCCGCGCTCTCTTTCTCTCTCTTTTATCTATTGCTCGCACTCGGCTCAGCAGCAGACCGAGCTTCTTTCGTTCGTTCTACCCTCTTGCAGTGGGGCACGGGCAATTCGGTCCGCCTGCCCTCTATCAGTCTGGATGTAATTATCATAGCTTTCGGTGCATTTTTATACCCCAGCTCCAAACGCGTACTGCCGCTACCTCATATTATTAATAAAATTGTATTTCCAATTGAATATCCTCGGCCCTTTATTTAAAACCTAAAATTTACAATAGCTATTAAAAACGCTTAATAGCTCAACAACCTGGATCAATTAAATTTGGTGCACTTAATATATTTGAGTCTATTTCCGTTCTTACAGAAATTATTTCAGATTAATAACAATAACAATAATTAATAACAATAATACTCAACACGATTTTTCCTCAAGGAACCGAACGAACTTTTTCTGATAGATTTGGTGCTTTGACATATTTGGATGAGATTTTTTTGTACCGCTAAATTTTTGTATGAACTAAAACAAGTAGAATTTTGTATGATCAAGCAGTTTCAGTCTCTCAAATATAACAATTTGTTTTGCCATTATACTGCAGAATCTGCAAATTTGTTAGACGAAGAATTTCTGCCTAGCATTATCTCCAATTGCAAATGCTGTTCGGCCCACTGTGCCGCGCGCAAGCGAATGAGACAACAAAACAGGCAAGCAAGAGGATCCATTATGCGACGGCCATTTGTGAAAAAAAAAGCAAGGTGCGTATACTAAGGTGATGTCATCTTATTGTTAAATTTATCTTAGATCAAAGATAAAGTAAAATGCGTAACGCCCATAAAGCGACTAAACTCGCGCCATCTCGCTTACAGTTTTGGCGGTCGCAAATTGCTTAATAAAATTTTGGTTAATTTTGGCTATTTGCTTTCTTCGTTTACAGGTGTCGGGTTTCCCAGCCCGATGTTGAGTTATAAAATCTTTATCTTAGTTAGTGGAGCAGCCTAACGTAAATCTACCTTATGTTTGCTTATTCGATTGCACTCTGTATTGTAAATATTTTTTAATTGCTTATGCTTATGGTTACGCTTATGCTCGTTTCGCTATTACAGCTGCAGCATCTATGCTGTTCTCCCGCGCTCTCTCTCTCTCTCTTTGTTTCTCTTTATCTATTGCTCGCACTCGGCTCAGCAGCAGACCGAGCTTCTTTCGTTCTCTCTACCTCTTGCAGTGGGGCACGGGCAATTCGGTCCGCCTGCCCTCTATCAGTCTGGATGTAATTATCATAGCTTTCGGTGCATTTTTTACCCCAGCTCCAAACGCGTACTGCCGCTACCTCATATTATTAATAAAATTGTATTTCCAATTGAATATCCTTGGCCCTTTATTTAAAACCTAAAATTTACAATAGCTATTAAAAACGCTTAGTAGCTCAACAACAGGGATCAATTAAATTTGGTGCACTTTTAATATATTTGAGTCTATTTCCGTTCTTACAGAAATTATTTCAGATTAATAACAATAACAATAATTAATAACAATAATACTCAACACGATTTTTCCTCAGGGAACCGAACGAACTTTTTCTGATAGATTTGGTGCTTTGACATATTTTGATGAGATTTTTTGTACCGCTAAATTTTTGTAAGAACTAAAGACAAGTAGAATTTTGTATGATCAAGCAGTTTCAATGTCTCAAATATAACAATTTGTTTGTAGAAGATTATGCTGCAGATTCTGCAATATGACAGACGAAACATTTCTGCGTAGCATTTTTTCTCAATTGTATGAATGCTGTTCGGCCCACTGTGCCGCACGCAAGCGAATGAGACCACAAAACAGACAAGCAAGAGGATCCATTACGCGACGGCCATTTGTGAAGCAAAGCAAGGTGATGTCATCTTATTACTAAATTTATCTTAGATCAAAGATAATAGATGCTTACAGTTTTGCCGGTCGCTATTTTGGCTATTCCCTTTCTACGTGTACAGGATCAATTAAATTTGGTACACTTTTTAATACATTTTGAGTCTATTTTTCGTTCTTACAGAAATAATTTCAGATTAATAACACTACTCAACACGATTTTTCCTCAAGGAACCGAACGATGAGATTTTTTGAACCGCAAAATTTTTGTAAGAATTAAAGACAAGAAGAATTTTGTATGATTGGGGATGATATTACTGATATCTATATAAATGCACTGCAGATTCCAAGGCACCAGAAGAATTTATACCTCAGCATATTTTCTCCAATTGCAAATGCTTTTCGGCCCACTGTGCCGCGCCCAAGCGAATGAGACCCTTGAAACAGACACGCAAGAGGATTCATTACAGATACGCGCAACGATCACCGCCATTATGCGACGGGTCTTTGTGGCAGAGCTTTTATTAAAGAAATAAAAGAATAGTTGTACCCGTACTCGAAGAGTAAAAGGGTATATTGTATTTGTGGTAAAAGTGGATGTGTGTAACATAGAGAAGGGGGATTTCCGACCATATAAAGTATATATATTCTTGATCAGCATCAATAGCCGAGTCGATATAGCCCTGTCTGTCCGTCCGTCTTGTTCGTCGCCCATTGGTCGAAGACTAAAAGAGATAGAGCAAACAAATTTTTTTTTCAAATTGATGTGATATCTCACTCCTATAAAAGTGTTTCAAAATTTCGCCCCGCCCACTTCCGCCCCCAGGAAGGGCGCAAGTCTGTGGCGTCGACAATTTTGAAAATTACAGAAAACTAAAAATGCAGAATCATAGAGAAAGACCATATCTATCAGGGGCCCAAATCTGAATCGGATCGGATCATTAATATAGCCACAATAGTAAAATATACGAAAAAACTTCGCTCCCTTTTTTTCGCACTCACAAAAATCGAGTCGATTTGGTTTTTCGTACAAATTAGCGCCTCGATCTCAGAGACTATAAGAGCTAAAACAACCAAAAACCCTGCCTAGACTCCTGTGATATCGCTTCAGTGCAAGTTTATTTCAAAATTTTGCCACGCCCACTCCCGCCCCCAAAAGACGAAAAATCCACAATTTTGAAGATAGAATGATGGTATGGGAATGATCATATCTACCAGATTCCCGAATTGGTCCATATCGGATCATTATTATAGCCACAATGATGAAATGAATTTTCAGCTGCCAGCTTCCCTACCCCCTTGCAGCAGTCGTCGTTTATGGGGATGATTGTCGCACAGATTCTCTCACACGCACACTCACGCTCACAATCAGCTACCTCGTGCAGTGTACGTGTGTTGTTGTTCGAAGTGATGTGGATGAAGTAGATGTAGATGACGGATGTAGCAAAAAATGTAAAATTTAAAAACTGATAAAACATTTGAAAATTCCACATAAATCACATGTGTACTGACTGAGTACGGGTATAAAAACGTAGAGTCGCGGACATCAGCGACTCCGTACGTTCTTTCTCGTTTTCTTCATATTTGTTATGCTAAAGCAATTAAAAATCTTATCAAGCAGTTTCAATGTCTCAAATATAACAATTTGTTTGCTAAGATTATACTGCAGATTCTGCAAATTGTTGTTCGGCCCACTGTGCCGCGCGCAAGCGAATGAGACAACAAAACAGGCAAGCAAGAGGATCCATTATGCGACGGCCATTTGTGAAGCAAAGCAAAGGTGCGTATACTAAGGTGATGTCATGTTTATTGTTAAATTTATCTTAGATCAAAGATAAAGTAAAATGCGTAACGTCCATAAAGCGACGAAACTCGCGCCATCTCGCTTACAGTTTTGGCGGTCGCAAATTGCTTAATAAAATTTTGGTTAATTTTGGCTATTTCCTTTCTACGTTTACAGGTGTCGGGTTTCCCAGCCCGATGTTTAGTTATAAAATCTTTATCTTGGTTAGTGGAGCAGCCTGTCGTAAATCTACCTACATATGTTTGCTTATTCGATTGCACTCTGTATTGTAAATATTGTAATTGCTTATGCTTATGGTTACGCTTATGCTCGTTTCGCTACTACAGCTGCAGCATCTATGCTGTTCTCCCGCGCTCTCTTTCTCTCTCTTTATCTATTGCTCGCACTCGGCTCAGCAGCAGACCGAGCTTCTTTCGTTCTCTCTTTGCCTCTTGCAGTGGGGCACGGGCAATTCGGTCCGCCTGCCCTCTATCAGTCTGGATGTAATTATCATAACTTTCGGTGCATTTTTTATACCCCAGCTCCAAACGCGTACTGCCGCTACCTCATATTATTAATAAAATTGTATTTCCAATTGAATATCCTCGGCCCTTTATTTAAAACCTAAAATTTACAATAGCTATTAAAAACGCTTAATAGCTCAACAACAGGTTCCAATTAAATTTGATGCACTTTTGTAATATATTTGAGTCTATTTCCGTTCTTACAGTTTAAATTATTTCAGATTAATAACAATAACAATAATTAATAACAATAATACTCAACACGATTTTTCCTCAAGGAACCGAACGAACTTTTTCTGATAGATTTGGTGCTTTTGACATATTTGGATGAGATTTTTTGTACCGCTAAATTTTTGTATGAACTAAAGACAAGTAGAATTTTGTATGATCAAGCAGTTTCAGTCTCTCAAATATAACAATTTGTTTTGCAAAAGATTATACTGCAGAATCTGCAAATTTGTTAGACGAAGAATTTCTGCCTAGCATTATCTCCAATTGCAAATGCTGTTCGGCCCACTGTGCCGCGCGCGCAAGCGAATGAGACAACAAAACAGGCAAGCAAGAGGATCCATTATGCGGCCATTTTTGTGAAGGTTTGCTTGGGCTGCAAGGTGCGTATACTAAGGTGATGTCATCTTATTGTTAAATTTATCTTAGATCAAAGATAAAGTAAAATGCGTAACGCCCATAAAGCGACTAAACTCGCGCCATCTCGCTTGGTTTTTCAGTTTTGGCGGTCGTCCATTGCTTAATAAAATTTTGGTTAATTTTGGCTATTTGCTTTCTACGTTTACAGGTGTCGGGTTTCCCAGCCCGATGTTGAGTTATAAAATCTTTATCTTAGTTAGTGGAGCAGCCTAACGTAAATCTACCTACATATGTTTGCTTATTCGATTGCACTCTGTATTGTAAATATTTTAATTGCTTATGCTTATGGTTACGCTTATGCTCGTTTCGCTATTACAGCTGCAGCATCTATGCTGTTCTCCCGCGCTCTCTCTCTCTCTCTTTGTTTCTCTTTATCTATTGCTCGCACTCGGCTCAGCAGCAGACCGAGCTTCTTTCGTTCTCTCTACCTCTTGCAGTGGGGCACGGGCAATTCGGTCCGCCTGCCCTCTATCAGTCTGGATGTAATTATCATAGCTTTCGGTGCATTTTTATACCCCAGCTCCAAACGCGTACTGCCGCTACCTCATATTATTAATAAAATTGTATTTCCAATTGAATATCCTCGGCCCTTTTTTTAAAACCTAAAATTTACAATAGCTATTAAAAAACGCTTAATAGCTCAACAACAGGGATCAATTAAATTTGGTGCACTTTTAATATATTTGAGTCTATTTCCGTTCTTACAGAAATTATTTCAGATTAATAACAATAACAATAATTAATAACAATAATACTCAACACGATTTTTCCTCAGGGAACCGAACGAACTTTTTTTCTGATAGATTTGGTGCTTTGACATATTTTGATGAGATTTTTTGTACCGCTAAATTTTTGTAAGAACTAAAGACAAGTAGAATTTTGTATGATCAAGCAGTTTCAATGTCTCAAATATAACAATTTGTTTGTAGAAGATTATGCTGCAGATTCTGCAATATGACAGACGAAGCATTTCTGCGTAGCATTTTTTCTCCAATTGCAAATGCTGTTCGGCCCACTGTGCCGCACGCAAGCGAATGAGACCACAAAACAGACAAGCAAGAGGATCCATTACGCGACGGCCATTTGTGAAGCAAAGCAAGGTGATGTCATCTTATTACTAAATTTATCTTAGATCAAAGATAATAGATGCTTAAAGTTTTTGCCGGTCGCTATTTTTGGCTATTCCCTTTCTACGTGTACAGGATCAATTAAATTTGGTACACTTTTTTAATACATTTGAGTCTATTTTCGTTCTTACAGAAATAATTTCAGATTAATAACACTACTCAACACCCCGTTTCCTCAAGGAACCGAACGATGAGATTTTTTGAACCGCAAAATTTTTGTAAGATTAAAGACAAGAAGAATTTTGTATGATTGGGGATGATATTACTGATATCTATATAAATGCACTGCAGATTCCAAGGCACCAGAAGAATTTATACCTCAGCATATTTTCTCCAATTGCAAATGCTTTTCGGCCCACTGTGCCGCGCCCAAGCGAATGAGACCACAAAACAGACACGCAAGAGGATTCATTACAGATACGCGCAACGATCACCGCCATTATGCGACGGGTCTTTGTGGCAGAGCTTTATTAAAGAAATAAAAAAGAATAGTTGTACCCGTACTGCGAAAGTAAAAAAATCTATATTGTATTTGTGGTAAAAGTGGATGTGTGTAACATAGAGAAGGAGTAATTTCCGACCATATAAAGTATATATATTCTTGATCAGCATCAATAGCCGAGTCGATATAGCCCTGTCTGTCCGTCCGTCTTGTTCGTCGCCCATTGGTCGAAGACTAAAAAAGATAGAGCAAACAAATTTTTTTCAAATTGATGTGATATCTCACTCCTATAAAAGTGTTTCAAAATTTCGCCCCGCCCGAAATCCGCCCCATCTCGGGCGCAAGTCTGTGGCGTCGACAATTTTGAAAAATTACAGAAAACTAAAAAAATGCAGAATCATAGAGAAAGACCATATCTATCAGGGGCCCAAATCTGAATCGGATCGGATCATTAATATAGCCAGAATAGAGAAAATATACGAAAAAACTTCGCTCCCTCTTTTTCGCACTCACACAAAATCGAGTCGATTTGGTTTTTCGTACAAATTAGCGCCTCGATCTCAGAGACTATAAGAGCTAAAACAACCAAATTTTTCTGCCTAGACTCCTGTGATATCGCTTCAGTGCAAGTTTATTTCAAAATTTTGCCACGCCCACTCCCGCCCCCAAAGACGAAAATCCACAATTTTGAAGATAGAATGATGGTAGGGAATGATCATATCTACCAGATTCCCGAATTGGTCCATATCGGATCATTATTATAGCCACAATGATGAAATGAATTTTCAGCTGCCAGCTTCCCTACCCCCTTGCAGCAGTCGTCGTTTATGGGGATGATTGTCGCAAAATTCTCTCACACACGCACACTCACGCTCACACAAGCTACCTCGTGCGGTGTACGTGTGTTGTTAATATAAAGTGATGTGGATGAAGTAGATGTAGATGACGGATGTAGCAAAAAAATGTAAAATTTAAAACTGATAAAACATTTGAAAATTCCACATAAATCACATGTGTACTGACTGAGTACGGGTATAAAAGTAGAGTCGCGGCAACAGCGACTCCGTACGTTCTTTCTCGTTTTCTTCATATTTGTTATGCTAAAGCAATTAAAAATCTTATCAAGCAGTTTCAATGTCTCAAATATAACAATTTGTTTTGCTAAGATTATACTGCAGATTCTGCAAATTGTTGTTCGGCCCACTGTGCCGCGCGCAAGCGAATGAGACAACAAAACAGGCAAGCAAGAGGATCCATTATGCGACGGCCATTTGTGAAGCAAAGCAAGGTGCGTATACTAAGGTGATGTCATCTTATTGTTAAATTTATCTTAGATCAAAGATAAAGTAAAATGCGTAACGTCCATAAAGCGACGAAACTCGCGCCATCTCGCTTACAGTTTTGGCGGTCGCAAATTGCTTAATAAAATTTTGGTTAATTTTGGCTATTTCCTTTCTACGTTTACAGGTGTCGGGTTTCCCAGCCCGATGTTTAGTAATAAAATCTTTATCTTAGTTAGTGGAGCAGCCTAGCGTAAATCTACCTACATTTGTTTGCTTATTCGATTGCACTCTGTATTGTAAATATTGTAATTGCTTATGCTTATGGTTACGCTTATGCTCGTTTCGCTACTACACAGCTGCAGCATCTATGCTGTTCTCCCGCGCTCTCTTTTCTCTCTCTTTATCTATTGCTCGCACTCGGCTCAGCAGCAGACCGAGCTTCTTTCGTTCTCTATACCTCTTGCAGTGGGGCACGGGCAATTCGGTCCGCCTGCCCTCTATCAGTCTGGATGTAATTATCATAGCTTTCGGTGCATTTTTATATCCCAGCTCCAAACGCGTACTGCCGCTACCTCGGCCCTTTATTTAAAACCTAAAATTTACAATAGCTATTAAACACGCTTAATAGCTCAACAACAGGGATCAATTAAATTTGGTGCACTTTTAATATATTTGAGTCTATTTCCGCTCTTACAGAAATTATTTCAGATTAATAACAATAACAATAATTAATAACAATAATACTCAACACGATTTTTCCTCAAGGAACCGAACGAACTTTTTCTGATAGATTTTGTGCTTTGACATATTTTGATGAGAGATTTTTGTACCGCAAAATATTTGTAAGAACTAAAGACAAGTAGAATTTTGTATGATCAAGCAGTTTCAATGTCTCAAATATAACAATTTGTTTGTAGAAGATTATGCTGCAGATTCTGCAATATGACAGACGAAAATATTTCTGCGTAGCATTTTTTTTTCAATTGAAAATGCTGTTCGGCCCACTGTGCCGCACGCAAGCGAATGAGACCACAAAACAGACAAGCAAGAGGATCCATTACGCGACGGCCATTTGTGAAGCAAAGCAAGGTGCGTATACTAAGAAAACGTGATGTCATCTTATTACTAAATTTATCTTAGATCAAAGATAATAGTAAGATGCTTACAGTTTTGCCGGTCGCAATTTTGGCTATTCCCTTTCTACGTTTACAGGATCAATTAAATTTGGTACACTTTTAATACATTTGAGTCTATTTTCGTTCTTACAGAAATAATTTCAGATTAATAACACTACTCAACACGATTTTTCCTCAAGGAACCGAACGATGAGATTTTTTGAACCGAAAAATGTTTGTAAGAATTAAAGACAAGAAGAATTTTGTATGATTGGGGATGATATTACTGATATATATATAAATGCACTGCAGATTCCAAGGCACCGGAAGAATTTATACCTCAGCATATTTTCTCCAATTGCAAATGCTTTTCGGCCCACTGTGCCGCGCGCAAAACTACTGAGACCACAAAACAGACACGCGAGAGGATCCATTACAGATACGCGCAACGATCACCGCCATTATGCGACGGGTCTTTGTGGCAGAGCTTTATTAAAGAATTAAAAAGAATAGTTTTTCTTTATGTTTGTTATGCTAAAGCAATTAAAAATCTTATCAAGCAGTTTCAATGTCTCAAATATAAAAATTTGTTTGCAAAAGATTATACTGCAGATTCTGCAAATTTGACAGACGAAGAATTTCTGCCTTGCTTGCCTAGCGCGCAAGCGAATGAGACAACAAAACAGGCAAGCAAGAGGATCCATTGATCCATTATGCGACGGCCATTTGTGAAGCAAAGCAAGGTGAGTATACTAAGGTGATGTCATCTCATTGTTAAATTTATCTTAGATCAAATTCGCGCCATCTCGCTTACAGTTTTGGCGGTCGCAAATTGCTTAATACAATTTTTGTTAATTTTGGCTATTTCCTTTCTACGTTTACAGGTGTCGGGTTTCCCAGCCCGATGTTTAGTTATAAAATCTTTATCTTAGTTAGTGGAGCAGCCTAGCGTAAATCTACCTAAATATGTTTGCTTATTCGAATGCACTCTGTATTGTAAATATTGTAATTGCTTATGCTTATGGTTACGCTTATGCTCGTTTCGCTACTACAGCTGCAGCATCTATGCTGTTCTCCCGCGCTCTCTTTCTCTCTCTTTTTATCTATTGCTCGCACTCGGCTCAGCAGCAGACCGAGCTTCTTTCGTTCTCTCTACCTCTTGCAGTGGGGCACGGGCAATTCGGTCCGCCTGCCCTCTATCAGTCTGGATGTAATTATCATAGCTTTCGGTGCATTTTTATACCCCAGCTCCAAACGCGTACTGCCGCTACCTCATATTATTAATAAAATTTTATTTCCAATTGAATATACTCGGCCCTTTATTTAAAACCTAAAATTTACAATAGCTATTAAAAACGCTTAATAGCTCAACAACAGGGATCAATTAAATTTGGTGCACTTTTAATATATTTGAGTCTATTTCCGTTCTTACAGAAATTATTTCAGATTAATAACAATATCAATAATTAATAACAATAATACTCAACACGATTTTTCCCCAAGGAACCGAACGAACTTTTTTCTGATAGATTTTGTGCTTTGACATATTTTGATGAGATTTTTCTGTACCGCTAAATTTTTGTAAGAACTAAAGACAAGTATAATTTTGTATGATCAAGCCGTTTCAATGTCTCAAATATAACAATTTGTTTGCAAAAGATTATACTGCAGATTCTGCAATATGACAGACGAAGAATTTCTGCGTAGCATTTTTCTCGAATTGCAAATGCTGTTCGGCCCACTGTGCCGCACGCAAGCGAATGAGACCACAAAACAGACAAGCAAGAGGATCCATTACGCGACGGCCATTTGTGAAGCAAAGGTGATGTCATCTTATTACTAAATTTATCTTAGATCAAAGATAATAGTAAGATGCTTACAGTTTTGCCGGTCGCTATTTTGGCTATTCCCTTTCTACGTTTACAGGATCAATTAAATTTGGTACACTTTTAATACATTTGAGTCTATTTTCGTTCTTACAGAAATAATTTCAGACTTATAACACTACTCAACACGATTTTTCCTCAAGGAACCGAACGATGAGATTTTTTGAACCGAAAATGTTTGTAAAATTAAAGACAAGAAAATTTTGTATGATTGGGGATGATATTACTGATATATATATATATAAAATGAACTGCAGATTCCAAGGCACCAGAAGAATTTATACCTCAGCATATTTTCTCCAATTGCAAATGCTTTTTCGGCCCACTGTGCCGCGCGCAAGCGACTGAGACCACAAAACAGACACGCGAGAGGATCCATTACAGATACGCGCAACGATCACCGCCATTATGCGACGGGTCTTTGTGGCAGAGCTTTATTAAAAAATTTAAAAAAGAATAGTTTTCTTTATGTTTGTTATGCTAAAGCAATTAAAAATCTTATAAAGCAGTTTCAATGTCTCAAATATAAAAATTTGTTTGCAAAATATTATACTGCAGATTCTGCAAATTTGACAGACGAAGAATTTCTGCCTTGCTTGCCTAGCGCGCAAGCGAATGAGACAACAAAACAGGCAAGCAAGAGGATCCATTGATCCATTATGCGACGGCCATTTGTGAAGCAAAGCAAGGTGAGTATACTAAAAACTGATGTCATCTTATTGTTAAATTTATCTTAGATCAAAGATAAAATAAAATGCGTAACGCCCATAAAGCGACGAAATTCGCGCCATCTCGCTTACAGTTTTGGCGGTCGCAAATTGCTTAATACAATTTTTGTTAATTTTGGCTATTTCCTTTCTACGTTTACAGGTGTCGGGTTTCCCAGCCCGATGTTTAGTTATAAAAAATCTTTATCTTAGTTAGTGGAGCAGCCTAGCGTAAATCTACCTACATATGTTTGCTTATTCGATTGCACTCTGTATTGTAAATATTGTAATTGCTTATGCTTATGGTTACGCTTATGCTCGTTTCGCTACTACAGCTGCACCGCATCTATGCTGTTCTCCCGCGCTCTCTTTCTCTCTCTTTATCTATTGTTCGCGCTCGGCTCAGCAGCAGACCGAGCTTCTTTCGTTCTCTATACCTCTTGCAGTGGGGCACGGGCAATTCGGTCCGCCTGCCCTCTATCAGTCTGGATGTAATTATCATAGCTTTCGGTGCATTTTTTATATCCCAAATCCAAACGCGTACTGCCGCTACCTCGGCCCTTTATTTAAAACCTAAAATTTATAATAGCTATTAAAAAAAGGTTAATATAGCTCAACAACAGGGATCAATTAAATTTGGTGCACTTTTAATATATTTGAGTCTATTTCCGTTCTTACAGAAATTATTTCAGATTAATAACAATAACAATAATTAATAACAATAATACTTAACACGATTTTTCCTCAAGAAACCGAACGAACTTTTTATACCCGTACTCGAAGAGTAAAAGGGTATATTGTATTTGTGTTGAAAGTGGATGTGTGTAACACACAGAAGGAGGCGTTTCCGACCCCATAAAGTATATATATTCTTGATCAGCATCAATAGCCGGCGATTCAATATAGCCCTGTCTGTCCGTCCGTCTGTCCGTCTGTCCGTCCGTCCGTCTTGTTTGTCGCCCATTGCTCGAAGGCTATAAGAGCTAGAGCAACCAAACTTTTACCCAGTCTGATGTGGTATCTCACTCCTAGAAAAGTGTTTCAAAATTTCGCCCCGCCCACTTCCGCCCCCACAAAGGGCGCACATCTGTGGCGGCCACAATTTTGACAATAACAAAAAACTAAAAATGCAGAATCATAGAGACAGTTCATATCTATCAGGGGCCCAAATCTGAATCGGATCGGATTATTAATGTAGCCACAATAGGCAAAAACATACGCAAAAATCTTCGCTCCATCCCTTTCGCACTCACACAAAATCGAGTCGATTTGGTTTTTCGTAAATATGAACGCCTGGATCTCAGAGACTATAAGAGCTAGAGCAACCAAACTTTTTTCCAGACTCCTGTGATACCAAACCTGAACAAGTGTATTTCAAAATTTCGCCCCGCCCCCTTCCGCCCCCACAAAAGACGAAAATCCACAATTTTGAAGATAGAAAAAAATAAAAATTCAGTATCAAAGGAAATGATCATATCTACCAGATTCCCGAATTTGGTTCAGATCGGATCATTATTGTAGCCACAATGATCAAATGAATTTTCAGCAGCGGGAATACCCCGCGGTTGTGTTTCCCCAGATCCGATTGCTGCTTAAGTCATTTATTGGGGTTGATTGTCGCAGCAGATTCTCTCACACACACACTCACGCTCAAACATGCTGCCTCGTGCAGTGTACGTGTGTTGTTGTGAGAACTGATGTAGATATAGATGTCGATGACAGATGTAGCAAAAAATGTAACATGTAAAAACTGAAAAAACATTTTAAAATTCCACATAAATCACTGAGTACGGGTATAAAAGTAGAGTCGCGTTCGAAGCGACTCCGTACGTTCTTTCTCGTTCTGATAGATTTGGTGCTTTGACATATTTTGATGAGATTTTTTGTACCGCAAAATATTTGTAAGAACTAAAAGACAAGTAGAATTTTGTATGATCAAGCAGTTTCAATGTCTCAAATATAACAATTTGTTTGTAGAAGATTATGCTGCAGATTCTGCAATATGACAGACGAAGCATTTCTGCGTAGCATTTTTCTCCAATTGCAAATGCTGTTCGGCCCACTGTGCCGCACGCAAGCGAATGAGACCACAAAACAGACAAGCAAGAGGATCCATTACGCGACGGCCATTTGTGAAGCAAAGCAAGGTGCGTATACTAAGGTGATGTCATCTTATTACTAAATTTATCTTAGATCAAAGATAATAGTAAGATGCTTACAGTTTTGCCGGTCGCAATTTTGGCTATTCCTTTTCTACGTTTACAGGATCAATTAAATTTGGTACACTTTTTTGATACATTTGAGTCTATTTTCGTTCTTACAGAAATAATTTCAGATTAATAACACTACTCAACACGATTTTTCCTCAAGGAACCGAACGATGAGATTTTTGAACCGAAAAATGTTTGTAAGAATTAAAGACAAGAAGAATTTTGTATGATTGGGGATGATATTACTGATATATATATAAATGCACTGCAGATTCCAAGGCACCAGAAGAATTTATACCTCAGCATATTTTCTCCAATTGCAAATGCTTTTCGGCCCACTGTGCCGCGCGCAAGCGACTGAGACCACAAAACAGACACGCGAGAGGATCCATTACAGATACGCGCAACGATCACCGCCATTATGCGACGGGTCTTTGTGGCAGAGCTTTATTAAAGAATTAAAAAAAGAATAGTTTTCTTTATGTTTGTTATGCTAAAGCAATTAAAAATCTTATCAAGCAGTTTCAATGTCTCAAATATAAAAAATTTGTTTGCAAAAGATTATACTGCAGATTCTGCAAATTTGACAGACGAAGAATTTCTGCCTTGCTTGCCTAGCGCGCAAGCGAATGAGACAACAAAACAGGCAAGCAAGAGGATCCATTGATCCATTATGCGACGGCCATTTGTGAAGCAAAGCAAGGTGAGTATACTAAGGTGATGTCATCTCATTGTTAAATTTATCTTAGATCAAAGATAAAGTAAAATGCGTAACGCCCATAAAGCGACGAAATTCGCGCCATCTCGCTTACAGTTTTGGCGGTCGCAAATTGCTTAATACAATTTTTGTTAATTTTGGCTATTTCCTTTCTACGTTTACAAGCGAATGAGACAACAAAACAGGCAAGCAAGAGGATCCATTGATCCATTATGCGACGGCCATTTGTGAAGCCCATAAAGCGACGAAATTCGCGCCATCTCGCTTACAGTTTTGGCGGTCGCAAATTGCTTAATACAATTTTTGTTAATTTTGGCTATTTCCTTTCTACGTTTACAGGTGTCGTTGGTGCTTTGACATATTTTGATGAGATTTTTTGTACCGCAAAATATTTGTAAGAACTAAAGACAAGTATAATTTTGTATGATCAAGCAGTTTCAATGTCTCAAATATAACAATTTGTTTGTAGAAGATTATGCTGCAGATTCTGCAATATGACAGACGAAGCATTTCTGCGTAGCATTTTTTTCTCAATTGCAAATGCTGTTCGGCCCACTGTGCCGCACGCAAGCGAATGAGACCACAAAACAGACAAGCAAGAGGATCCATTACGCGACGGCCATTTGTGAAGCAAAGCAAGGTGCGTATACTAAGGTGATGTCATCTTATTACTAAATTTATCTTAGATCAAAGATAATAGTAAGATGCTTACAGTTTTGCCGGTCGCAATTTTGGCTATTCCCTTTCTACGTTTACAGGATCAATTAAATTTGGTACACTTTTAATACATTTGAGTCTATTTTCGTTCTTACAGAAATAATTTCAGATTAATAACACTACTCAACACGATTTTTCCTCAAGGAACCGAACGATGAGATTTTTGAACCGAAAAATGTTTGTAAGAATTAAAGACAAGAAGAATTTTGTATGATTGGGGATGATATTACTGATATATATATATATAAATGCACTGCAGATTCCAAGGCACCAGAAGAATTTATACCTCAGCATATTTTGTTTTTACTGTAAGACCGCCATTAATTCGTCGAACTCAGCGTAATTATTTTCAGGCTCGCAATCGAACGACTTGGTCGTACCAATCAAGCTAAGATAATCTTTGGGCACATCATAATCGAAACAGCATTGATATCAATGACTCCAATGATATCAGATTTAACGAGAAAGAACGTACGGAGTCGCTTCGAACGCGACTCTACTTTTATACCCGTACTCAGTCAGTACACATGTGATTTATGTGGAATTTTAAAATGTTTTATAATTTTTTACATTTTACATTTTTTGCTACATCTGTCATCGACATCTACATCTACATCATCTACATCAGTTCTCACAACAACACACGTACACTGCACGAGGCAGCATGTTTGAGCGTGAGTGTGTGTGTGTGAGAGAATCAGTAACAGCCGCTGCAGCAAACTGCCATCAACCCTAATAAAATGTATATTTTTTGTTGCGGGGGCTACCCCCGCTGCTGAAAATTCATTTGATCATTGTGGCTACAATAATGATCCGATCTGAACCAAATTCGGGAATCTGGTAGATACGATCATTTCCTATGATACTGCATTTTTAGTTTTTTCTATCTTCAAAATTGTGGATTTTCGTCTTTTGTGGGGGCGGAAGGGGGGGGGGGCGAAATTTTGAAATACACTTGTTCAGGTTTGGTATCACAGGAGTCTTGGCCAAAAGTTTGGTTGCTCTAGCTCTTATAGTCTCTGAGATCCAGGCTACACAAAATACAAAAACCAAAATTAGTCGATTTTGTGTGAGTGCGAAAGGGATGGAGCGAAGTTTTTCGTATATTTGCCTCTATTGTGGCTATATTAATGATCCGATCCGATTCAGATTTGGGCCCCTGATAGATATGGGCTGTCTCTATGATTCTGCATTTTTAGTTTTTGTTATTTTCAAAATTGTGGACGCCACAGCTGTGCGCCCTTTGTGGGGGGAAGTGGGCGGGCGGAATTTTTAAACTTTTTTCTAGAGTGAGAGAACACATCAGTCTGGAAAAAATTTTGGTTGCTCTATCTCTTTTAGCCTTCGAGCAATGGGCGACGAACAAGACGGACAGACGGACAGACGGACAGACGGACGGACAGACAGGGCTATATCGACTCGGCTATTGATGCTGATCAAGAATATATATACTTTATATGGTCGGAAATTACTCCTTCTCTATGTTACACACATCCACTTTTAGCACAAATACAATATACCCTTTTACTCTTCGAGTACGGGTATAAAAATGTGGAGACGAATTCACGATGCTGGACGGAATAATAATTGATGACCACCTAAGTTTAAATGGTTATACATAAAATACATTCTTGTAAAGGTAAGCTATTAATATAACCATATAGTTACCCAAAAGTTTTGTGACGCTGATATCCGTTGATTCGTCGAGTAAAAGACTGAATTCTGAGTCCCCGACATCGCTGAACAAGTCTGCGGGAAAATGTCGCGCCAGAACATTCGTAATGATGCTGGTGCATTTAGTTCGATGCAGCTTAACTCGCCCTGCAGTTCCAAAATCAAAATGTTTGTTGCACAATTTACCCAAATGATCAATTTGAGCCATGGCTGCATGTTGAGCAATGATGAGATACAACGCTGTTTCCTGCTCAACAGTTTTAATAGGCTCATACTTTTTGATTCAAGTGTAGCTACATTAAAACAAGAAAGAACGAACGAAGTCGCTGTGAACGCGACTCTCTTTTTATACCCGTACTCAGTCTGTACACATGTGAATTATGTGGAATTTTCAAATGCTGTATCAGTTTTTACATTTTACAGAGCACGAGGGGCGGGGCAAATCGCTGCTGAAAATTCATTTTATCATTGTGGCTATAATAATGATCCGATCTGAACCAAATTTTGGGAATCTGGTAGATATGATCATTCTCTATGATACTGCATTTTTAGTTTTCTGTTATATTCAAAATAGTCGACGCCACAGATGTGCGCCCCTTTGTGGGGGCGGAAATGGGCGGGGCGAAATTTTGAAACACTTTTCTTGGAGTGGGATAACACATCAGTCTGGAAAAAAAATTGTATTGCTCTAGCTCTAATAGCCTTCGAGCAACGAGTGAAAAACAAGACGGACGGATAGACGGTTGGACAGACATGGCTATATCGACTCGGCTATTGATGCTGATCAAGAATATATATACTTTATGGGGTCGGAAACGCCTTCTGTGTGTTACACACACCCACTTTTACCACAAATACAATATACCCTTTTACTCTTCGAGTTCGGGTATAAAAAACGGAAAAAAAAGCCAAATACCATTCTAAATAATCCAGAATTCCCGCATCCCGCAATTGCCAATCTTTACCCGCAGTTGGTCTTTAAAAAAAGCCTGATTTGACGGGAAAAAAGCGGCAGCACTGCTTTCCGGGCCGAGCTTTCGCTCTCACTCTCTCGGTTTCGTTACCAGCGTTGGCTGCTGTTCACGGTTATCCCCTATTCCCCTTGAAATCACGAGATTCTTTTTGACTATTGGCCGTTGGCCGTATAATTATTATAGATCCTTGGTTGTAGTGGTACTTACGTACTAATCCTTAACCTAATGAAAAAGAGATAATGATACTAATCCTTATAACAAAAATAATAAAATAACAATGGGCTGGGTGGGAAAATCCTCCCCTCCCAATAATTACAAATATAATTAAAACTAAGAATCTACCGTTCACATAGATATACAAAACAAAAATATTTATCGCTTAAGACAAATAATCTTAAATCATTTTTAAGCATTAAAGAGACCCCTAGATACACAAAAAATCAATTGTTTTACACACACACCCTTCTCTTGTATACTCAAAAAACGAGAAAGAACGTACGGAGTCGATGTAAATGCGACTCTACTTTTATACCAGTACTCAGTCAGTACACAAGTAGAATTTTCAAATGTTGTATCAGTTTTTACATTTGTTTGCTGCATCTGTCATCTACATCTACATCAGTTCTCACAACAACACACGTACACTGCACGAGGCAGAGCGTGTGAGCGTGAGTGTGAGAGAATCAGTAGCGGCTATCAACCCTAATAAAAATGTATATTTTGTTGCGGGGGGCAACCCCCGCAAGGGGACTCGCTGTTGAAAATTCATTTGATCATTGTGGCTACAATAATGATCCGATCTGAACCAACACGAGTCGATTTGGTTTTTCATATTTTGTGTCGCCTGGATCTCAGAGACTATAAGAGCTAGAGCAACCAGCTTTCTATCCAGACTCCTGTGATACCAAACAAAGACAAGTGTATTTCAAAATTTCGCCCCCATAAAAGATGAAAGTCCACAATTTTGAAGATAGGAAACGAAAAATGCAGTATCGAAGAGAAAGATCATAGCTACCAGATTGCCGAATATGGTTCAGATCGGATCATTATTGTAGCCACAATACGTTAGCGTTGTGTGGTTCGAAGGAACAGTATAGGCGGTTAGAGGAAAGAAGAGCCAGGTCCTAGTGTCTCCAAAAGCTAGTAATGGCTGTATGTGATGCCAGGCCCTTCCCAAACTATTTTGTTAACCTGTCTACGTGGTTGATCAGTTTAGGGTGGAAGATATCATGTCATCGTTTTGTTTATGAATGGTTTGAAATGACCATGCAAGTGCGTTTATTTTGTCTTTGTCTGTCTTTATTTGGGGTATATTAATAATTTATATTAGTGTCAATGGACATTTGTTCTTGAGGTGTTAGTTTAATATTGCTATGCTGATTCCTATCGGATGGACACAGAGACTTGGTGCTTAGTTTGGATAGATCTAGTTTAACTATATTTTGTTCTGTGTATTGTATATGGGCGACTTCGATGTATAGTTTTATTTGCATGGTCATTATTCGAACCATGTTTCTGGCGTGGTCTCTTTCGTTGCCGGACATGGTCTCATATCTTCTATGAAGAAGACGATTGAGAGCGCGTCGTTGTGCTATTAGTTTGACGGCATGTCTGCTTATAGGAACATTTCTGCTCCGTTTTGACGGGTCAATGTGGATGGTGGGAACACCATCCGTCTGTCGGGTTTAATGCTTTTTCTACCGCCCTAGTTTTTCCACATGATGGTCAATTTCAGTCCTGTTTAGGTTGGTGTTATTGGGAATGTGATCTACGTTTTGAATTAGGGTCATGTTTAAATTGTCTACGTTAATTTTTTTCAATTTCTGATTATTTGTGGGTCCTGCTTAGTCAAGCGATGACAGCCAAGGCGGAGCTTAAGCTCAACGCCAAAATGGTCTGAAGTGTAGGCGCTGATTGTCTTGAGGCCCATTCCCTGGTCAACAGGTAGCTCTGTTGAGCAGATGAAATATTCTATGGAACTATGCCTATCCGAGTTGTGATTCCTTCTGAAGGGTTCAACAGTAGGGTATAACATAAGGTTGGGCTGCTCGTTTAGCCAATTATACAGAGTTCATCCATCGGCATTTACATGCAATGGGCTCTGCTCAGGGAGATGCCAGTTTGAGTGTTTAGAGTTAAATCACCCGCAGCTATGATGGGGCTTGCCGTTTGCTCCTCAATTGAGGTGGGCAGGGAATTAAGGTCTTCTACAAGGGCCCTTTGTTGAGGACGTTTATATAAACTCATCACTATCATAGAATGGATTTAGCCGCTAGCATCTTTATAGCTCAATTCTATGGCAATTACTTCTAAGAGGCGTAATGGCTTGACACATAGCTTATGTGTCTTATGAATTGATAATGGGCTAGTTGGACATTGTGCCTATCGCTGAGACGATGCTCAGCATGATGTCGGGCTTGTGTAGTTCTAGGGCGTTGTTTATCTCGTATCTATTTTGAAGAGATACGAGTGACTTAACATTTTGAAAGAGGCATTTGAGCTGCATTATGGTGTGTGTTATAGATACTCTTAGCCCTAACTGCCTGTTTTCAAACGCGTCTGTTCTGCAGCCCTAAACCCAAATGCAGACCTGACATATGAGATCGATATATACATATATAATAGTTATAAGCGATATTTGAGTCTCGATAATATTTATAGTCCGATATAGGACTCTCGATGATATGTAAATTTTTTTCGTCTCTCTTGATCATGCTTTTCGTTACGGTTATTTTCGGCTGTGGTAAAAAATCAAGGAAGAAAAATTGTTTAAAAAGAGACATGCAAAAAAAGAAAAGGGGACGCCGATTGAAAACTTAACGACGTTTTTGATCGCTTAGCATGATTTCACTTTTTGAAAGGGACGGGAAAAAGGGAATAAATTTAAACCACTTTGCGTCACTGGCACTTCTTCTCTTCAACTTTTCTCTTTTCACTGATTTCTCTTACATTGCTAACACTTAACCATAGTAAGGCTAGAAAAAAATTAGAAAAAAAATATAAAAATGTCGTATAAAAATATATATAAATAAGGGTTATTTCTGCGCCAACTTTTTAGTCCGTTTCCCGACGATTCCCGGATATAATTAGGCTGCTTCCCCGTCCAGACGATGGCTTCGGAGGTGCGGAGAAAACTAGTAGGCAGCGGCTTATCTCGCTTGCTCGCGCGATCACAGCGGCGAATTACCGATCGCTGGGAGCGAACTCAATTTTTCCAGCAATTATTCCCAACGGCAAGACAGCTGGTTTGTTGCTGTTTTCGGTTCGGCGAATTGAAATTAACTGGGATTGAGTTTGGTTGAACTGGCAGTTACAATTCATGATATCCGCTAAGTTTTCAACTAAGGTTTCCAATAAATTTCCCACTAAGTTTCCCATTAATTTTCCTACTCATTTTTCCATAAAGGTTCCTACTAAGTACCAATTCTTCAATTGCACAAAAAAAAAAAAAAAAACGAATGAAAAGAAAAGGAAACAAAAATTGGTTCTTGGGAGATGCTCTAGGCGGTATGGTACAGGGTGAGTCTGCTTTGGGGAGTTTGGGTTTACGGGACTATGGCGCGTTTGGAACAGGTAGTAGACAGCCCCGGTTTAGAGGAGATAAGATTGTTGATCTGCCCATGTTTGATGGTAAGCCAGAAGACTGGCCCCTATTTATCAGTATGTACTCCGAAACTTCTGCCGCCTTTGGGTATTCTAATTTGGAAAACTTATTGAGGCTTCAAAAGAGTTTAAAGGGACCAGCTAGGGAAGAAGTCTCTGGAATATTGATTAACCCTGCAAACGTCCAATACATTATAAAGCGGTTACAATTAAGATATGGACAATCAGGACTACTCATAAGAAGCCAATTGGATAAAATTGCTGAAATTCAAGTAATAACAGGGAAGAACTTTGAGAAAATAGTGCCATTTGCGTCGAAAGTGGCTAATTTAATTATATTCCTCCGATCAGCGAATGCGTTACAACATTTACAGAATCCGGTACTGTTAAACGATTTCGTGAGCAAACTTCCAATGAGAACTCGCATGGACTGGACAACATATTCATCAAATATATACCCATATCCTGACTTAAGCCATTTCGGGATCTGGATAGAAGAAACGGCTAATAATGTTATACAGGCTCTGCTCGCTGCTGCACCAAGTCATTAGAACCAACAAAATTGTGGAAATTATAGGATACTGATGCAAACAACAAGCAATGAACGTGAAGAAAAAAAAAATAATGCTATGAATGCTATGAATGTAAAGGTAACCACTTGTTCGAAAAATGCGATATATTTACAAAAGCCAATGTCGACGAGAAATGGGCATTAGTAAGAAAGCTAAAACTGTGCTTCGGATGTCTGCGCTCTGGTCACAGTCTAAATATTTGCAGAGGCAAACGCGAATGCGAAATACGGACTGTAAATCGTATCACAGTCGTATGTTGCACCAAGATAGAAAACCCAGTTCTATAAATGCGATTGCAGTCGATAATTCAGACACAATAACTACGAATCCGGAAGATTTTGAGCCCGTTAACACGGCAAACATAAATACGGTGACGGACAACACGTCGAAATTGCTCTTCAAAGTCCTGCCAATTGAAGTGCTTGGCCCGATCGGATCAATAGTCCGAGTATTTGCATTTTTGATGAAGGATCTTCGGCTACACTCATTGATGAAAACTTAGCAAAACGCCTGGGAGTTGAGGAGGCTCAAGATGAATTATCATTAAATTGGATTGGTAATCATTCAAAACGAATCTCTTCGATGAAATGCGAACTTAAGGTACGCAATGCTGATAATAGAAAACATTGGATGAAACTAACTGGAAACACAGTGCCTAGCTTGGAGTTGCCATTGCAATCATTGAATTCTGACATAATAAAGGCTAATCGTACACAATTAAAAAATCTTCCAATCAGGGACTATACCAGTGTTAGACCCTTGATTTTGATAGGAATAGATAATTGCCATTTATCAAAAATAATTAAGAGTATATTCCTAGATAATAATCTTGTTGCGGCTAAGTCTCCACTTGGCTGGTTGGTTTATGGATCGACTCAAATAAAGGAGCTTCCGATGAAGTCAATAACACATATAACCTTGGGTACGCCAAATAAAGATGATGATCTTCACAACCTTATGGAGGAATACTTCGCGATAGAAAGTTTTGGCGTGAAAATCCCAGTGAAACCGCTGGAATCAAATGATGTAATTAGAGCTCGTAAAAAACTAACTGAAGAAACTAAGAAGCCAAACAAAATGAGACTTGTTTTGACGCCGCCGCAATGATGGATGGAATTTCCTGAATTCTAAATTATTAAAAGGTCCAGACGAAAACCCACCGTTAATTCAGATTTTGTTCCAGTTTCGACAAGGTGAGGTGGCAGTATGTGCAGACATTAGGGAAATGTTTTTGCAAGTTCGAATCAGGGAATGTGATCAGGATTCGTTTAGATTGCTTTGGAAGGGTTACAACGGAGAGATCGAAGTTTACAAAATGCAAGTAATGATCTTTGAGCTACATGTTCCCCATGTTGCGCTCAATATGTTAAAAATCTGAATGCGTTGAATGCTCCAGAGACCAGAGAGGACGTGATCAGAGCAATAAGGTTGAAGCACTATGTGGATGACTACGTTGCAAGTTTTACCACTGAAGAGGAGGCATATTAAGTAAGCAAGGAGGTAAAGACGGTGCATAAAATTGCCAACTTTGATTTACGAGGTTTCATTTCTAACTCAGCAGAAGTCCAACGTAAGCTAAACGAGGGAGAAGACAATCCAAATATAGTAAAGGGAGAAAAAGCGCCCCACAAAACGACAGCTATTAAGCCTGATCATGTCTGTCTACGACCCGCTCGGAATGCTGTCCGATCTCATAATATATGGAAAAATGTTGGTGCAGGATGTACCAACGCGCTCTGGCATAATTTGGAACGATCTTATGCCTCTAAACATTTTCGAGCGCTTCAAGCTGTGGATGAAGCAAACTTAATAATGCAAAAAACTTTAAAATTCCCCGTTGTTATTCTTCAAAATTTTTTGTTTCCGGATGCGGAATTAGAGCTACATGTATTCGTCGATGCCGTGGCCTATTGGCGCATTCGTTTTGAAAAATAGTATCGAAATAGCCTTTGTGGCTGGTAAAACTAGATGCGCTCCCCTGAAATTACTATCAGTTCCAAGATTAGAATTACAAGCTGCTGTTCTCGGCGTTCGACTAAGAAACTCGATACTGCAGAGCCACGAAGCAACTATATCCAGATCCGTTTTATGGTCCGATTCACGAACCGTTATTGCGTGGATCCGCTCTGACCATAGGCAGTATAAGCAGTTTGTAGCCCATCGAATAAGCGAGATACTAGAAACAACAAATGAAAACGACTGGCGCTGGGTACCAACACATTTAAACTTAGCAGACAAGGCTACAAAAACGCACAAAAACATGGAATATAAGCCACAAACTTGTAAGGTGAGGTTAGTAGCTGTTCCGCCGAAAATTAGGCACTGCCTTTCTAAGCTTTGGAAACAGTTCTCTTGGTTAGTTGACGGAGGGTGACATGTAAGAGAGGAGAATGCATGGAGACTGCTTGGACAGGTCAACGAGAGCAGCAATGATGAGAGCGGGTTCGAAGGCGAATTTCGAAGAGAGCAAGCTATTAAATAGAGGGCATCAGGACGCCATCATGGCATTTTCCTATCGTTGTCTGGGGGAATATCATTTTTGTGAGTTGCGACTGAGTAAAGATTTCGTGTTGAGTGCCAGGGTATACCTACCTAAAAATAAAAAAAGTTACAATTTACCCGTGTACTTACCCGTGTACTGCTGGGAGGCACTATACCGCACCAGCGGATAACTGGACAAAAAATTCGCCCACCAGCCGTTCGGGTAAGTAAGGCGATAGCTAGCAGCAGTTAGAAGGCGAGGTAAAAACCGAAAAAATATATATATATGCGTATGTATGTAGGTAGGCTTATGCTTGGAGGAGGCTCGTCAGTCACATCGACCCAGCTGGAACAGCGAATTCGCCGGAGCTTTGGGCATCGCTTGGGACTGAAAAGCGATCAGCAAAAGAGGGAAAAGCAGTACCCGGCAGACAGCAGCCTCTTCAACGCGAACCGCGGCGTCGTAACCGAGCGGGACGGGAAGAGGAAACATAGAAAAACAAGCATAAAACACATAAATATATAATTTAAATCGGTGTGAAAGTGGCCGGAACATTTTTGGTGGTGATGTGACACCATATTGAAAACCTCTCTCTCTCTTTAGATCGCTATCCCCGTTTTTCGATCCCCTATACTTTTCTTTTAGCTGCATTTATCTATTATCTGCTTCTCACTGCCTCCGTTTGAGGCTGAGCCTAAAACACCGGTAAATCAAATTTAAAAAGTACCGGTGATCAGAAGAAAAAGAAAAGAGCGAGACATGACGGTGTAAAGACGAGGTGAAGAAGAAAGAAAAAAAGTTTATAAGAACCCCAAACCGATTGCACCGGTACATTTTTTTATTGTGTGGTGCGAATTGTGTGTGTTTCTTTATATTTTTTGTTGTTTGTTTAGTTATGATTTTCAGTGACCAACTCGGAAGCGCTTCGTCGAGGGAGGTCTTACGTGAGTAATATTTGAATCCTTGTTTTATTTTATTGGCGTCCACAATTTGTTCATTGTACAATTCGTACAAAGCTCAACAGAGAGCCAGAAAGAATCACTACATTATGTCGCGGTCACACACGCAAATAAAAATTAAAGGGTATTAAAAAAAAATATAGTTTGCCTATGCAAATAATCAGTTTTTCTGATTCTCCGTGTCTCCGCATACCGTCGCCTCTCTTTCTGATGCCAATGGCTCATGCCCAGTTGGTTTCCAGCCTATTTTTCTATATCCGAAATCTTTACTTTTGATACATTTTCCTTTATTTATTTATGTCTAAATATTTATATTTAATTAGAATTAATTTGTATTTAATCCTGGGGAAACACATAAGGGGAATAATTAAGGGAATTAAGATTAAACTGTTAGAGTTTTAGTACGTAATAAAATATTATAATGATTGAGTAAATAGCAATTGGTTTGATCTCCAGCAGAATGCCCCTGTGCCCCGTAAACATAAAAGGGGTCTTGAAGTGAATTTAGGTACAGGCCCAAACAAGACCAAGGAAGGGTGGGGAAGTGTTCCTCAAGACATCAGAGGAATGTTGTCCGTTTTCCCCAAGTGTAGTTATTGTCTTCTGTTTTAGGTGTTGTGCTTTTCCGTCCGGTTTTTTTTGTTGTGCACGCGTTATAATTTTAAAGTAATAATATAGTAGGCCTTAGCTTTGGCAAGAACACCACACTCGTAGCCGACGAGCCAGCAGCCGGATTAACAATTAGCGTGCCGTCCAAAAGCTAAGAGTAACATCGTGCCTACGCAGTGGGTTAACCATTACATTTATTATTATTTTTGGCGCCCAACGTGGGGCCAGACTTTTGGGTAGAAATTCATGAGAGTTTTACTTAGAGGTGTGGCTCACGAACAATGGCCTAAACTATCTCTAAATGAATTTTTCTGTTACTTTTCGTTTATCTGCGGGTAGGACTAAAGGGAAAGATTAGCAAGTTTTCCGTGGTCATTATGGTGGATGAATGGGAAAGGATAAATAAAACATTTCCGCTGTCATACAGTGCTCATCCGGGTCTTGGAATACCGGAAAATAACTTAACCTTAGGGTATGTTCCGGGCCAGGATTCTGGGGGTTCTGAGTGAGTTCTTTTTTGTTTCTCTCTTCGGTAGAAACAGTCAGACTGTCCTGATTCTTTGGAATACTGCAAGAATAGCTTTGAGAGGCTGTCTGTTGTCCAAGTCAGGTCAGTTTGAGATAGAGGTACTACTCAACTTAATGCAGGCTGCGTAAGAATGTACATCAGGTGTTTGGAATTACAGGTGACGCCATTTGAAAAATAGCACTCCTGGCCACGGCTGATGTCATGAAATACTCAAGCTTGTATTTTCTCTTTTTTTCTTTCTTGGAAAATTTGATTAGGGCTTCTATAAGGAGCAAAGTATTAGCCGAAATTGGATGCAGATGCGAAGAATTTAATTTTACCTCTGCCCACGGCTTATATGCTTGAACTTGTCAAGAATAGCTTTCCTCTTTAGCAATACTTGGTGAAGTAATTCGGACAATGATGAGAGGCTCTGCAGGGAGCTAGTCTAACTGGGAGATCAAACAATTTTTGTGGATAAAATTTTTTTGGTGTTTAATTTTTTTTCGAAATTATTTGTTTTTTAAAATTTTTTTTATTTTTTATTCAATAATCTTATACGTATAAAACCCCATGTCAGCACGAATTACATAAAAACTGTGCAAAGAAAGTCTTTAAAGCCCAAACAACTTGCCCGGTTTGCAACACAGTATGCTTTGCCTCATCGTCTTCCCAGCAGCCTCTAGTTCCTGGCAAGACTAGACAGCAGACTAAGCTAGTTCGCACGGAAGGGACCAATTCAACACAATTGGAATCAGATAATACACCATCAGGTTCGAATCAAATTTCAAGGGAAATCACTGAGGCTATTAAAGGCATGCAAAATGAACTCCTTACCCATCTGACGGAGAAGATGGCTCAACTGATAGCTACCACAGTGGATGCTCGGTTAGCCGATGCACAAATTCCGCAGCCATCAATTGGAAGTCTAAACAGAAACGCTTCTTTAGATCAATTGCTAGAAATTCCCGAGGAAAACCAGGGCGTAGATTTCACGGTTCCACCTCGGATGTCACTGCCTAGATCAGCCGCTGCTGACTTAGATCAGAGATCTGACAAGGTGGGGCATATAATGAATAATTGGAAACTTCGCTTTTCTGGAGCACCAGACTCCTTGAGCGTTGATTCTTTTATATACAGGGTAGAGGCTCTGACCCATCAAACGCTGGAGGGTAACTTCATGCTGTTGTGTAGAAATGCAAATACCTTGTTTGAAGGAAAGGCATCAGATTTTTTATTGGAGGTACCACAAAACAGCCGGCTCAGTGCGGTGGACAGAACTGTGTGCAGCCTTGCGGAAGCAGTTTAGGGATTCCCGAACAGACGTGGATATCAGGCAGTTGATTCGCGATAGAAAGCAAAGAGAAAAAAGAGAGTTTCGAGGTATTTTTTCGATGCAATCCTGAAGCTGACGGATAAGCTCGAGCAGCCTCTATCCCATTAAATTCTTGTCGAGATCGTTCGTCGGAACTTGCGTCCGGAAATCCAGCATGAAATACTGAATCAAACAATAGATTCTATAGAGGGATTGAGGGACATATGCAGGAAGAGAGAATGCTTCATGGAAGAGGTGCGTCGGACTCATGGCTACCAAAAACCGACTCCATTTCGAAAGCAAATCGCGGAGCTAGTGGACGACACCTCAGGAGATGAGGCAGAAGAATTCTTGGAATCGGACTTTGGGGATGAAGTGGCAGCGATATCCTTGGTTTGTTAGAACTGTCGAAAGGAGGGACACCGGTACCACGACTGCGTATCCAAACGGAAAATATTCTGTTTCGGATGCGGAGCGCCAAATACATATAAGCCCTCTTGCACAAAATGTCAAAAAAACACCAAGGAGAACACGGCAGATTTTCGTCGGCTGACCAGTGTTCCGCAGAGGGGGTCGACGAAACAGGACTAAAACTGTCAGATTGGGAAATACGGAAAGGGTCTCCTGGGAATAGTAGGGAGACACGTGGGTGGGATGGCACAGGAATCTAGCAGAAGCTAAGAAGAGTGCACCACCATGTGAGATCGAGAAAACAAAAAGATTGTCAAGAAATGCACGGCGCATAAAGGCACATTTTAAAGCCATAAAATACATACATGAATTAAGAAATAACGAGAAAGAACGTACGGAGTCGCTTCGAACGCGACTCTACTTTTATACCCGTACTCAGTGATTTATGTGGAATTTTAAAATGTTTTTCAGTTTTTACATTTTACATTTTTTTTTTTTGCTACATCTGTCATCGACATCTATATCTACATCAGTTCTCACAACAACACACGTACACTGCACGAGGCAGCATGTTTGAGCGTGAGTGTGTGTGTGAGAGAATCTGCTGCGACAATCAACCCCAATAAATGACTTAAGCAGCAATCGGACGAGGGGAAACACAACCGCGGGGTATTCCCGCTGCTGAAAATTCATTTGATCATTGTGGCTACAATAATGATCCGATCTGAACCAAATTCGGGAATCTGGTAGATATGATCATTTCCTTTGATACTGAATTTTTATTTTTTTTCTATCTTCAAAATTGTGGATTTTCGTCTTTTGTGGGGGCGGAAGGGGGCGGGGCGAAATTTTGAAATACACTTGTTCAGGTTTGGTATCACAGGAGTCTGGGCAAAAAGTTTTGTTGCTCTAGCTCTTATAGTCTCTGAGATCCAGGCGTTCATATTTACGAAAAACCAAATCGACTCGATTTTGTGTGAGTGCGAAAGGGATGGAGCGAAGTTTTTGCGTATGTTTTTGCCTATTGTGGCTACATTAATAATCCGATCCGATTCAGATTTGGGCCCCTGATAGATATGGGCTGTCTCTATGATTCTGCATTTTTAGTTTTTGTTATTGTCAAAATTGTGGCCGCCACAGATGTGCGCCCTTTGTGGGGGCGGAAGTGGGCGGGGCGAAATTTTGAAACACTTTTCTAGGAGTGAGATACCACATCAGACTGGGTAAAAAGTTTGGTTGCTCTAGCTCTTATAGCCTTCGAGCAATGGGCGACAAACAAGACGGACGGACGGACAGACGGACAGACGGACGGACGGACGGACAGACAGGGCTATATTGAATCGGCTATTGATGCTGATCAAGAATATATATACTTTATGGGGTCGGAAACGCCTCCTTCTGTGTGTTACACACATCCACTTTTACCACAAATACAATATACCCTTTTACTCTTCGAGTACGGGTATAAAAAGGAAGATAAGAGGCCTTATGCCGACGTTAAGCTACTAGATAAAACTATAAAAGGATTGCTAGACACCGGTGCTGGAATGAGTTGCGTAGGTGGTCAGTTAGCAAAAGGAAATAATAATTAGTAAAATACCATTTAAATTGCTGTCGTCAAATGCTTTCGGCAGATGGAAAAAACAAGAGATATTAGGAAAATTATCAACTAAAATAGAGTATCGGGGGGAAACTAAGAAAATAGAGCTATTCATAATTCCAAATTTAAGTCAAGATTTATATTTAGGTATTGACTTTTGGTCACTTTTTTAATTTATTACCGTCCGAGTTTAAGATTTCAGAAATTAGCGAAAGTTTGGATGTTCACATTCTTACCTCTGCCCGGGAATCGGCGTTACGCCAAATAATTTCAAGTTTTCCATCCTTCTCTGTTTCGGGCCTGGAAAAAACCAAAATGCTTACTCACACCATTGACGTAGGGAATGCTAAGCCTATAAAACAGAGACATTTCCCAGTCTCACCGGCGGTCGAAAAATTGTTATACGGTGAAGTCGATAGGATGCTGAAGTTAGGGGTGATTGAGGAGTCTGAAAGCGCTTGGTCTTCTCCTGTGGTTCTGGTCCAGAAACCAGGAAAAGTCCGTCTCTGTTTAGACAGTCGGAAGGTTAATGCGGTGACCGAAAAAGATGCGTACCCGTTGCCGCAAATTGATGGCATCTTGAGTAGATTACCAAAAGCAGAATACATAACTAGCCTGGACCTAAAAGATGCATTTTGGCAAATACCTTTAGAGGAGGCATCAAGGGACAAGACCGCATTTACCATACCAGGGAGACCCCTATACCAATTCAAGGTCATGCCTTTCGGCTTATGCAACGCTTATCAAGCCATGTCTAGACTCATGGATAAGGTAATACCCTCCTCTCTCCGAAACCAAGTGTTCGTCTATCTTGATGACTTGCTGGTCATTTCAGAGACGTTTGACTCACATCTGGAGATACTGCGTTTGGTATCAGATCACATCCGTCAAGCAGGATTGACAATAAATATAGAAAAGAGTAGATTCTGTAGGCGATCCATAAAAATATCTCGGTCACATAATTGGCGAAGGAGGTATTCGAACAGACCCGGAAAAGATCTCCGCTATTACTAAGTTTCCGCTGCCAAAACCCTCCGAGCCCTTAGGAGCTTCCTTGGAATGGCAGGGTGGTATAGGAAATTTATAAATAACTTTGCTACATTGTCTGCTCCATTAACAGACTTGCTGAAACAGAAGAAAAAGTTTGTCATGTCACAGGAAGGGATTGAAGCGTTTGAAAAATTGAAGGAAACTCTATGCACGGCTCCAGTTTTGAGAAGTCCTGACTTTGGGAAGCCCTTCTATATTCACTGCGACGCGAGCAATACAGGAGTAGGGGGTGTACTGGTCCAAAAGACGGAGGAAGGGGATGAGATGCCGATAGCCTTCGTGTCGAAAAAACTAAATAAAGCCCAGCGCAATTATACAGTGACCGAGCTAGAATGCTTGGCGGCCTTAGTGTGTATAAAAAGGTTTAGAGCATTCGTCGAAGGTCATCAATTCACAGTGATAACTGACCATGCCTCGCTGAAGTGGTTGATGTCCCAGAATGATCTACATTCAAGGTTAGCTCGATGGTCACTCAAGCTGCAAGGCTTCCGGTTTAGCATTGAGCATAGGAAGGGATCCCAGAATGTAGTTCCCGATGTATTGTCAAAGGGTCCACAAGATGAGATCGCGGCATTGGACATAAATAATGGCCTTCTTGTGGATCTAGAATCTCCTCACTTTAAAGCGGGAGAATACCTCGAGCTAGTTAATAGAGTCAAAAAAGCAACCAGGAGCAATTACCGGATGTAAAGGTTGTCGATAACTTTGTTTACCGAAGAGCTGAGCATGCAAACGGGGACTTGCTTCATGACTCGTTTGCCTGGAAGCTATGGGTGCCTAGGGAATTGGTCAGCGTGATCTTAAAACAGTCGCATGATGATCCTCTCTAGCTTCGCATGGGGGGTATCCATAAGACCTTGGGGCGAGTCCATAGGTACTACTTTTGGCCGGGATTGGTTAACGACGTCAAAGCGTACATAAATAACTGCAGCGAATGCAAGACCACAAAGGCTCCGAACTTTACATTACGACCACCTATGGGCAAGGCAACACAATCACAAAGATTCTTCCAAAAATTGTACATCGACTTTCTGGGTCCGTATCCGAGGTCGCGAAGTGGTCACGTCGCTATTTTCATTGTATTAGACCATTATTCGAAATTTGTGTTCCTCAAAGCCGTGAAGAAGCTGACGGCGGATGTAGTCATTAAATACTTGCAGGAGGATCTTTTTCATACTTTTGGGGTGCCAGAATCCATAGTATCGGATAATGGATCTCAATTTAGAGCTGAGAAATTCCAAAAACTATTAAAAAGTCACCGAATCTCACATACCTTGACAGCGGTGCACGCACCACAGGCTAACGCCTCCGAGAGAGTCAATCGCTCAGTGATTGCTGCCATCAGAGCGTATGTGCGTCCAGATCAGAAAGATTGGGATGAAAACTTAAGCAGCATTTGTTGCGCGTTGAGATCCGCCATTCACTCAGGAATAGGCGCGACTCCTTATTACATGGTGTTTGGTCAGCAGATGATCACATCTGGGGCTACTTACTCCCTCTTGAGATCGCTAGAGATGCTAGAAGATAGAGCGGCAACCTTTAACAAGGAGGATTCGTTGGAGTTAGTCCGAAAAAAAGCGCAAGAGGTTATGGACAAGCAAAATACTCGTAATGAAAAACAGTACAATCTGAGGTCGAGAGAGATAGTGTACCAAGTAGGACAGGAAGTTTATAGAAGAAATTTCAAACAAAGCAACTTTCAAACTGGTTATAATGCAAAACTGGGACAGGCTTTCGTAAAGGCTAGGGTTCGGGAAAAAATTGGAAATTCAATATACGAGCTAGAAGATCTACAGGGCCGAAGCATAGGAAAGTATCACGGAAAGGATATCCGGCAATAACAGCTACAAGGGAGTCATCCTTGTGAACATTCTGCATCCCAAGTCTGATCTTGGCAGGGGGGAGTTGTAAGGTGAGGTTAGTAGCTGTTCCGCCGAAAAATTAGGCACTGCCTTTCTAAGCTTTGGAAACAGTTCTCTTGGTTAGTTGACGGAGGGTGACATGTAAGAGAGGAGAATGCATGGAGACTGCTTGGACAGGTCAACGAGAGCAGCAATGATGAGAGCGGGTTCGAAGGCGAATTTCGAAAAGAGCAAGCTATTAAATAGAGGGCATCAGGACGCCATCATGGCATTTTCCCATCGTTGTCTGGGGGAATATCATTTTTATACCCGTACTCGAAGAGTAATAGGGTATATTGTATTTGTGGTAAAAGTGGATGTATGTGTAACACACAGAAGGAGGCGTTCCGACCCCATAAAGTATATATATTCTTGATCAGCATCAATAGCCGAGTCGATATAGCCATGTCTGTCCGTCCGTCTGTCCGTCTGTCCGTCCGTCTTGTTTTTCACTCATTGCACGAAGGCTATTAGAGCTAGACCAATCAAATTTTTTTTTTCCAGACTGATGTGATATCTCACCCTAGAAAAGTGTTTTTGAAATTTCGCCCCGCCCACTTGCGCGCCCCACAAAGGGGCGCACATCTGTGGCGTCCACAATTTTAAAGATAGCAGAAAACGAAAAATGCAGAATCATAGAGACAGCCTATATCTATCAGGGGCCCAAATCTGATTCGGATCGGATCATTAATATAGCCACAATAGACAAAAACATACGCAAAAAATTCGCTCCATCCCTTTCGCACTCACACAAAATCGAGTCGATTTGGTTTTCGTAAATATGAAAGCCTGGATCTCCAGAGACTATAAGAGCTAGAGCAACAAAACTTTTTTTTACCCAGACTCCTGTGATACCAAACCTGAACAAGTGTATTTCAAAATTTCGCCCCGCCCCTTCCGCCCCCACAAAAGACGAAAATCCACAATTTTGAAGATAGAAAAAACTAAAAATGCAGTATTGTAGGAAATGACCATATCTACTAGATTCCGAATTTATTCAGATCGGATCATTATTGTAGCCACAATGATCAAATGAATTTTCAGCAGCAGGAATACCCCGCGGTTTGTGTTTCCCCTCGCCCGTTTGCTGCGTAAGTCATTTATTGGGGTTGATTGTCGCAGCAGATTCTCTCACACACACTCACGCTCCAAACATGCTGCCTCGTGCAGTGTACGTGTGTTGTTGTGAGAACTGATGTAGATGATGTAGATGTAGATGTCGATGACAGATGTAGCAAAAAAATGTAAAATGTAAAAATTATAAAACATTTTAAAATTCCACATAAATCACATGTGTACTGACTGAGTACGGGTATAAAGTAGAGTCGCGTTCGAAGCGACTCGTACGTTCTTTTCTCGTTGTGAGTTGCGACTGAGTAAAGATTTCGTGTTGAGTGCCAGGGGTATACCTACCTAAAAAATAAAAAAAGTTACAATTTACCCGTGTACTTACCCGTGTACTGCTGGGAGGCACTATACCGCACCAGCGGATAACTGGACAAAAATTCGCCCACCAGCCGTTCGGGTAAGTAAGGCGATAGCTAGCAGCAGTTAGAAGGCGAGGTAAAACCGAAAAAATATATATATATGCGTATGTATGTAGGTAGGCTTATGCTTGGGAGGCTCGTCAGTCACATCGACCCAGCTGGAACAGCGAATTCGCCGGAGCTTTGGGCATCGCTTGGGACTGCAAAGCGATCAGCAAAAGAGGGAAAAAGCAGTACCCGGCAGACAGCAGCCTCTTCAACGCGAACCGCGGCGTCGTAACCGAGCGGGACGGGAAGAGGGAAACATAGAAAAACAAGCATAAAACACATAAATATATAATTTAAATCGGTGTGAAAGTGGCCCGGAACATTTTTGGTGGTGATGTGACACCATATTGAAAACCTCTCTCTCTCTTTTAGATCGCTATCCCCGTTTTTCGATCCCCTATCCTTTTCTTTTAGCTGCATTTATCTATTATCTGCTTCTCACTGCCTCCGTTTGAGGCTGAGCCTAAAACACCGGTAAATCAAATTTAAAAGTACCGGTGATCAGAAGAAAAGAAAAGAGCGAGACATGACGGTGTAAAGACGAGGTGAAGAAGAAAGAAAAAAAGTTTATAAGAACCCCAAACCGATTGCACCGGTACATTTTTTTTATTGTGTGGTGCGAATTGTGTGTGTTTCTTTATATTTTTTGTTGTTTGTTTAGTTATGATTTTCAGTGACCAACTCGGAAAGCGCTTCGTCGAGGGAGGTCTTACGTGAGTAATATTTGAATCCTTGTTTTATTTTATTGGCGTCCACAATTTGTTCATTTGTACAATTCGTACAAAGCTCAACAGAGAGCCAGAAAAGAATCACTACATTATGTCGCGGTCACACACCCAAATAAAAAATAAAAGGGTATTAAAAAAATATAGTTTGCCTATGCAAATAATCAGTTTTTCTGATTCTCCGTGTCTCCGTATACCGTCGCCTCTCTTTCTGATGCCAATGGCTCGCGCCCAGTTGGTTTCCAGCCTATTTTTCTATATCCGAAATCTTTTACTTTTGATACATTTTCCTTTTATTTATTTATGTCTAAATATTTATATTTAATTAGAATTAATTTGTATTTAATCCTGGGGAAACACATAAGGGGAATAATTAAGGGAATTAAGATTAAACTGTTAGAGTTTTAGTACGTAATAAAAAATATTATAATGATTGAGTAAATAGCAATTGGTTTGATCTCCAGCAGAATGCCCCTGTAGGCCCCGCAAACATAAAGGGGTCTTGAAGTGAATTTAGTTACAGGCCCAAACAAGACCAAGGAAGGGTGGGGGGAAGTGTTCCTCAAGACATCAGAGGAATGTTGTCCGTTTTTCCCAAGTGCGTAGTTATTGTCTTCTGTTTTAGGTGTTGTGCTTTTCCGTCCGGTTTTTTGTTGTGCACGCGTTATAATTTTAAAAGTAATAATATAGTAGGCCTTAGCTTTGGCAAGAACACCACTCGTAGCCGACGAGCCAGCAGCCGGATTAACAATTAGCGTGCCGTCCAAAAGCTAAAAGAGTAACATCGTGCCTACACAGTGGGTTAACCATTACAAAAGGACAAAAAGGACCTACGTTTTTAAAAGAAGAAGAACATTTATGGCCAGGTCAGAGTGTATTAAAACCATCAGCTGAAGACGACAATGAGAAAAGAAAGGTGTTTACGATAACGATTCAGGAGAAATTAATAGATGTTGCACGATTTTCTAATTATGTACGCCTAATTAGAACCATAGGCTGGATCAAAAGATTTATTAATAACGTATGCGGTTTAAAAGAAGCAAAGGCAACTGGTGAGCTGTCCTTCAAAAGAAATGCGGGAGGCCGAGTTGGCAATATGCAGATTGGTACAATTGGAAGTCTTTCAAGAAGAGATCAATATATTAGAAAAATGCCATTCAATTCCGAAGAGTAGTACGATATATTCATTTATCGCCTGAATTAAGCAAAGAAGGGGTTTTGGTTGTTCATGGCAGGCTCGACTACGCTGTCATACTGCCGCAAAGAGCTCGTCAGCCAATCATTTCTTCCAAGAGGACACACGCCAACCGATCTGATAATACATCATTATCATAAAATATATCAACATCAGAATGATGACCTCATAGTGAATGAAATACGCCGAAAATTCTGGATAACCGGTCTGCGAAATGCTGTCAAACGTGTCAAGTCCTTATGTCAATACTGCAAGAATCAGAATGTGAAACCAATCCCGACGCTTATGGGACAGCTGCCTTTAGATCGAGTCACACCATATAATAGACCATTCACCTTTACAGGACTGGACTATTTTGGGCCAGTAATGGTCACAATTGGCAGACGCCACGAAAAACGGTGGGTGGCATGGTTCACGTGCGTGACAATTAGAGCCATTCATCTGGAGCTCACCGAAGACCTGTCGACCGACGCATGCATCATGGCCATAAAAAACTTTGTTAACAGAAGAGGCATTCCGAATTCTATAAGATCTGACATGGGTACAAATTTTGTTGACGTGGAAAATCAACTAAGAAGGGTAAGGGATCTATTGGACTCAGAACAAATTAAAGCGAAGCTATCAATCGAAGGGATTCAATGGAAATTTAATTGCCCAGCTAATCTAAGCTCCGGTGGATGCTGGGAACGTATGGTACAATCTGTGAAGCGAGTTCTGACAGTTACATTAAAAGAGCAGGTACATAGAGTCGAAAAAAATTGAGGAGTTTAATTATAGAGGCAGAAAACATCGTAAACAGTAGACCTTTAACCCACGTTCCTGTGAGTATTGATGAACCAGAACCACTCACTCCCAACCACTTTCTATTGGGTAACATAAATTCAACACAACGACCTAATGAGAACGAACACTTCTGCCATCATAAACAATACCGAGCAATGCAACAATTAAAGGACAGTTTTTGGCGTCGCTGGATAAGGGAATACTTGCCAGTACTAACCAGACGGACGAAATGGTTTGCACCTGTGAAACCCCAATCATGGTTGGAGACGTTGTGCTAATCTGCGATGAGAACGAGCAAAGAGGAAGTTAGAAAAGAGGCGTAGTTGTACGAGCTATAAAAGCAAAGGATGGACAAGTCAGAATTGCAGAGGTCGAAACATCAAAGGGAATCTTGAAGCGGCCCATATCCAAATTAGCTATTCTAGACGTATTAGGTAAAACTCCATAGTTGTTTTATGGTGGGTGGAATGTTATAGATACTCTTAGCCCCAACTGCCTGTTTTCAAACGCGTCTGTTCTGCAGCCCTAAACCCAAATGCAGACCTGACATATGAGATCGATATATACATATATAATAGTTATAAGCGATTTTTGAGTCTCGATAATTATGAGCAAAAAAAAGAGACGCCACGAGCGGGAAAAAGAAATTAATTTTTGAACGAAACAATTTGTAAACGGAATATTAATATAAAGGTTAAATAAATAAAAAACACTCAATCCGATACAGTGTGTCGTATCAACAAAGTAACAGTGTGAATATTGGGAATAAAAAGTCTAGAATAATCTGCTGTTTGACAGTTTGAGAGTTGCCGCTGTTTTTAGTGCTGGCGTACTTTTTGGCGACTTCTAGCATTACTTGAATGCAGGACAAGATGTCCTTCCTGAAGGCCTAAATGTAGTCTTTATTAAAGTCTTCGAAGGAGAGCGTCAGTTGTTTGTTCTTGTTTGTCATATATTCGTGCAGATTAGGGCTGCTGGTCAAATTTGAATTTTGTATAGGTACTGGTGGCGCTTTTGGTTTGTTTTTTCCTTAACAGGACATAGGTTCCTTCTCCTGATATGGTTAGCTCTATTAAGTGTTTTGTTTGTTTTAGCCTGGAGTATTTTCCCCTTTTTCTTTTTTATTTTTCCAGCACTGCTAGTCTAATGAGCATATTTTCGCATTGTTGCATCATTTCATGCATCTGTGGGCCAGCTGACAGTTGCTCGCAACGTGGGAGAATTTTTGGCAGTTGTGGTACTGCAATATTGAGTTTTTGCTTGGCTTTAGGGGATCGATTGCAATTCGGCAGTTTAACAAGGTTTTTTAGGCTTAATATTCTCTTAATGTTTTGGCACTCTTTTCAGTTTGGACCAGCCAGAACCTTTCTTTAAACGGTTTTACCGCTATAAATTCAATTCCTGGAAGACTCTCGCTAAGTGCCCCCTTGACCTCTTCGGCATTGTATCAGTGGTACTTTTTTTATAAGGAATGTGTATGGTTTCAATTCTTTTGGGGTATATGTAAATAACTTAATTTGGTTTAGCTCAGGAGCTGTTTAGTTTTGTTAAAATAAGCTAGGCTTGTAGTCTTAATGTGAAAAAGGTTTTTGTTCCTTATGTCTAATGTGAACATAATATTATGGTGTTTTAACATAGATGTAAGACTCTTAGGGTTAGTATTATAAGTTGAGATTGAAGGCACATATGGTTGATGTTGAAGCTCTTGCTGCTGCTGATTTTGGGGCTCCCGCTGCCGCTGCTGCTGATGTTGAGGCTCCCACTGCCGCTGCCGCTGCTGCTCTTGCTGTTGCTGATTTTGGGGCTCCCGCTGCCGCTGCTCTCGCTGCTGCTGATGTTGAGGCTGCCGCTGCCAATGCTGCCGATGTTGATGCTGCTACCGCTGCTGGCGACGACGTTGAGGATGCTGATGCCGATGTGGTGTTGGCCTTCTTCTTCTTCTTTTAGTAGGCGTTGGGCTGGACGAGTCCTTCTGCCTCTTTTTTCTAGTGAGGGGAAATCTGAGTCGGAATCACTGGGGATTCCACTGTTGTTAACCTGGCTGTTCAGGATATTCAGGCTGTTGCGGCCTGCAGCTCATTGTTGGCTCTCTCTAGGCTATTATTTCGTTCCCTGAGGTGTTGTAACTCGGTCAGGATTCCGTCCAATAACATTTTATTATTTTATTATTTTTATTTTTTTATTATTTTATAGTTATTTTGTATTTATTATTATATGGTGTAACGATATTCCGGCCGCCTTGAACGACCGCACGTCGGAGAAGCCTTCAACTTGTATCGGCAAAAGTGCTAATCTTATGGATTGGGCGTCTAATCACGCCCCTTCCTGTTTCCCCGCCACCCTCCTTGC